>JAHPZR010003460.1:25000-52500 GCA_019787425.1 Platygyra sinensis | reverse complement strand
TACTGGAGCTTGCGAAGTCTCAACAATTTTATAAACAATGTGGAATTGTTAAGAAAGTCAAACATGGGCTTTTCATAGAATATTGACATCAGGAAATGACGATAAGAGGTTTCGGATGCCCGTGGATTGCTGCTTTAGGTTAACCCTCCCAGTCGCCGTGTTCCCTAACTGGCCGTTTATTATTGAGCAAGTTTGTTTCATATTGAGGAAGAGCAACTAAATCTTAGAGCATAACAATGGGATCAAGACTGGTGGACTTTGCGAAAATTAGTATGACTTTACCATCTATATCTCGCTGTAAAACTGTAGTTAACCGAGATTGATCTGAACTCGTTGTTTCAGCTGGGCTCTCATCGCAGACTGCACTGTCATTGTCAGCGTCTGATGGCTTTTGACACGGTACTTTACTGACCCATGTATCGAGAGACTAACAAGATTTAGCTGTAGCCTTCCTCTCCCTATTTTCCTGTTCTCTCCTACCCATAACGTATTACATAAAAAAAACAATTTTGCATCTTCGGGCGTTCATGCGCTCCTACAAATAGAGAATACTACCGATCTCTCCCTTGTCATTGGCTCGCTCGTCTAAACTCCCGTGCAAAGCGTGCGCACGTTAATTTCATTATTCAAATTAGATAAGCTCGGACATTTGTGCGCTCATTGAAATGTTCTGAATTGCTCGGGGTACTAGAGTGCAGCTGGTTTTAGTTTCCCTGAGTGTTAATGCATTATATACTGCTTTTCTCGTTCTTTCATTTTGTTTAAATATTGCTATTAATTTTTAAACTTCAGTTTAACCGACTGTTCTCCTTAATTTGAAAATTGAGAATCAAAATGCGGACCTTTGGGGCCTGTGGGGAGGTGCGAACGCACCCCGTGCACCCCCCTGGTTGCGGGCCTGAGTCTGTCTCTCATGCCTGAATGGGCCACAAAGTCAATCCATGGAGCACAGGAAGGCCCAGCTGACCCTGAAGTTGATAATAGTGTGAATGGTCAGTGTTCAGCATAATTTGCCCTTCCGTTGAAACCAAAAAGTGGTTTGCTGTAAAAGACGTGTGGCCAACAGTTTGAGCTTTTGTGAGACCCATTAATCCTGCCTTTGGGTTAGTTTTTATCTCAACTCCTCTACACTTATCATTTGACATGAGATCAAAAACAACACGATCTAGAAATGCCCTTAAATGAGGCAGGGATGGGTGACACATGAATCAACTTCTGCTACTCTCAGTCCAGCGTTCCCTTCCTCATGCATTTTTTGGCATACATATCTGGAACTTTGTCCTCATTTTCTCTGCCATATTGTTGCTTTTAATGCACTAACAAGCAAAAAATGCTTACTTGCAGGAAATAACTTTGTCTGAAGTCTGAAGGCCTGCCAATACAGCCATGAATTCCTCAAATTCAAGCGGTGCAAAAGGTTTGTCAATAAGCGATTTCATGTCTCTTTTTTAACACCTCCGGTATAAGCCAGATTTTTATAAACATTATCTGTGTGTAACCGTAAGGCAATTACTATATGATTTTTATTCCTTTGAATTGAAACCTCGGACAATTTTCGAGATTTATGTTGCATTGTAATTTAACATTCAGATTGGGTTGGTCTTGCAATTTCGTTAAAAATGAGCAAGCAAAATGTATTATTAAGTGACTTGAAAATGAAATATTGCCGGCTAAAAGATTTTATAGGGAGAAGAATATTCCGTCGCCTCAGTTTGAACATTTGCTGCCTGGCAGAAAAACTTCCTGCATAGGCTGCTAATATGTTTCATTTGTCGCCGCCTAATTTTCCATGCATTGCAACACACTTTATACACGCTTTACACACTTTATTAATTGCCAATTAATTTTCAATAAAAATTAACAACAAAGGGACATGCCCACAACTAGCAAAGCCTTATCTAGGTGGGCCATGTCTTAATAGCCGAATTACAAAAAAAGTGAATGTCCACTATACATACGATTTACATGTTTACATATCTACAAAAATATATTAAAACAGAAATTAACTAATAAATTAGAAGGGAAAAAGACAGTATTGAATGACAACAAGAAAACCGTTACATTGACCTAATTTAAGGTAATTCCCCTGAAATAGAACTGACAATAGATTTTCGTTCAAACTTTGCCCACTGAATATTTATCATATGAGAACTTCAATTTTGAAATAAACAAGGGGGGTGCCCATACTCATTAAGGAGCACAGGGGCATTGAAAATGACCCATTTTGGCATTATTTAACGCTTATTACAAGAACGCATTCCCAGTAATAATTGTAAATTTTTGTGACCGAGACTCATGAGAACACGCATTAAACTGGAGTCAATGCGTTGTATCGGACACAAATAAACTTTTTAAGTTTGATTTAGACAGAAAGCTGAATCCTTGATTAAAATTTCAACCAAATTTCTTGACATGGTTACCATAGGGCAAAATAGAAAAGACCACAGTTTACTTGCTATTTTCGCTATTAATTCAGTTTTCAGCAATAGAAATCAGATCAGTCTTTCTTCAAGCAAAGTTTATGATAAGTTGATTACAATGACTGGAAAAAAAATTGGGGTGCCCATGCTCGTTCTGTTGTCACGAAGCTTTCTAGAACCTCTAATTTCATTGGATCTTGTTGGCACGAAGCTCTATTGTTTTAGGGTTAGGGTTCATTGTTACCATTGTTTGTATATCATTTTCTCAACCAATCCTGTGAGACGTTCCGAAGAGCTTCGTGGCGGCCCTGCTCGTTGGTGAGCTATAGCCATTTTTCAACTGAAAGAGCTCAATATCAAGGCAAATCCGCCATGTTTTCAGTGTGCACGTGCACGAGAGCGCGCTAAATGACGTCATAAATCATGCGCAGAAAGGATGCGCAGTGCAATTGTGAGGAATAACCTTAAAATATTAAAAACACAGCTACTGTTTTTAAAAATAGTCATAGATCAGGAGAAGTAGTTAGCATGACTTTATGCAAGAAACAAGTGTGAAGCATCCACGAGGAGTAAAACCTGTAATGAACGAAAACAATTTTTACGTTGAGGGAAACTAACTGAAACTTATTTAGGTGTTATTGCTTTGTTCTTTTTCTTAGACTTACAAAATTGAGCACCATTTTAATTATTACTTTGGTTTCTAACAGGAAGCGACCCCAGAGAGATTTTTACCAATACAAGCAGGCTTCTCATAACAATCGTTTATGCTACAACCATCGCTTGCGGTTTGACGGGAAACGGTCTAGGCCTGTACTTGGCAGTGAGAAAAAAGGCGGGGAATCGTGCCACAAACATGTTAATTGCTAATATGGCGCTTGCAGACCTTCTGGTTACAGTATTTGCCATGCCATATACGGTTATATTCATACATGTTGGATCGAAATGGACTGGGGGAGTGATCGGACGAGTCGGCTGTAAATTTGTCCATTTCTCCTATCAAATATCGATACCTGCATCAATTTTTTGTGTCTTGCTGGTCTCGTTCGATCGCTTTTACGCCATCTGCTACCCGATGAGAGGACACGTCTTTCGGAAAGTCAAGTTTATGACAGCTGTCATCTGGACGAGTTCTGCAGGATACGCCATTCCTTTTATGATGGCAAATGATACTTACAGCAACAATAACACCTATTACTGCGTGCGATTCTTTGCACCATTTGACAATCACAATTCACCACGAATGTACTATTTAATGACTTTCATTCTACTATACTGTATCCCCCTTGTGATCCTAGCAGTTCTTTACACTCTCATGGCCAGAAAACTTTGGCAAAGAAAAATCCCTGGTAACGTAAGCAAAGCCAGGTTCAGATCAACAGAGAGGGAGAAGCGCAGAATTGTCAAAGCTTTAGTTTCTATCGTTGTGGTTTTTGCCATCTGCTGGTTTCCTGTGCATGTCATGCACTATTTAGTGTTTTTTCGCAGCGACATATATAGTAAAATCCCACCGGAAGTAGAGGTGTTTTTCTTCTGGTTCGCTCATGCAAACAGTATTATAAATCCGTGTTTGTATACGCTAATATCGCCAACTTATCGCAAACGTTTTCGGAGAGGCTTCGAGCGTCTCTTTAGTTGCAGTAGGATTTGTTGCCTTCTTGGAAAGTTTCATACCCATAGAAGAAGAAGCATTGGTATGCTGACACTAAATCGATCATTCGATTATTCTAACCCCATGGTTGTAGGCTTTTCTTTCAAAAGTAATATTACACTTTCTAGCGTTTCAAATGCGAGTGTATAAGACGTTCATATTCTACAAGACTTTTGACAAAGCTTTGTGAAAACATCAAGACTACAAGACAAGCATAATGTCTTAAATTACGAGACTGTGAGATCCCTGGAACTCGACCAAAATTTTGCGAGACCCATGATTTTTAAAGGACTATTAGTTGCCCCTGACTAGCTTCGGTGGCTGAAAGTAGACTGGGCTCGACTTTGCTTAGCAACTAATTGTGTCGCTGCAAAGTGAGAATCAAATTCAAAGTTTCTTTCGAGTGGCTGAGTCGATTTGTCTGCTAGTATACGGTGAATTCAGACTAGCCTGTGACAAGGTCGGGGCTTTACGGGCGATATCTGGCATAGCTAGATCTCAAAACGTCTCAATGTCAAGACTTGTCGGCTAGTATGCAGTGGACCAAGACAATTTTTCGGGGCTCGCGAACTGCATTTATGTCTAGGATTGAACGCAGGTATTGTTTAATTAATAATTCATATTTGACAAGGTCATTTGACATCTTCTTATTACTTCAGTTTTGATAGAATTGTGTCGTTTGGTGACTTTGTATCACTGAGGACACTTTGTGATGCTTATCATGAGGAATTTGAATCTTATTAGCGTTCAATCCTGGACGTATCTGCCCCAATATGGAAAATGATGATGCAATAAGTAGCTTTGGGGTAAACATTGGTGACCGTAGGCGTAGAACAAGTAACCAGTTTCATTAAATATATCTGCGACCCTTTGACTGCCATGTTTGTAATTACCTTACATCACGACTTTTAACAGACAAGAATTCCCAGCATGCGGTCGCTGGAACGACAATTTTAACATATAAACCCTACACTATCCTTATTAATTTCTCCTCCATGAAAAGCCACAGTTCACACGAACTTCAGTTTTAGCCTTATACGACATAAAATAGCTTCCATTCTGATTTACAAACTGTTTCATTATATTGTGTTGCACATTTGGCAATATCACTGGACATTCCGTAAAATGTTATTGCTAACTTTTCAATTCCAGTAATAAAGTATTTATTGTGGAAGTGTATTTGCCACACAGATTAACATTACCTTTGAAAATATCTCTCTGAATAATCCGTCAAATACTTTCGAAAATATTTATAGTTTAGACGGGTCACCTGACTAAATAAAAGTAAATATGCTCAAGCTGAAACTTGGGAATATTCCAATTTTCAAAACTGCGAGTGCTTCGAAAAAAATTTGATGTATGATAAACACAGTAGCCTCCACTTGGCGCGAAAATATGCTCAGATACCTTTTTCTCCTGGAAAACTGTATGCTTCTCGCTCGGAAGAGATAATTTCCGCGGACAAATATCCGAGCATATTTTCGCGCCAAATGGAGGCTATTCTGGGGCGGATACAGGATTTTAGAAAAGGGGCTTCGAGATACAGTCCCTCGAAGGCGGTCCCCTGTATGAAGAAGGGTGGGTTTTGAGGGCATCGTTCTCCGGAAAATTTTCAAAATTTTGGCTCTTGGAAGTGGGATTTCCGGCATTCTGAGGTATCTCAGCGTGTTATATAATGTCTTTCTGTGTTCCTTTTAATTAATTTAGGGAATTCGCCCGGATCCCCCGAACTCCCTCTCCTAGATCCGCCCCAGAGCTATTGTTGTTATATTGCCCGATGTACACGTCCAGAACAGTTATTCCGAGACTCTTATCAATATATTACTCTATAAGTTACCATAAATAAGCTCTAGTCAGATCCAGTTTCCCTTTGTCCTAAGAAGGCCAAGAGTAACACGACAGGCTATTGTTACTAGATATATAAAAATAAATTTGAAATTATACCAGTATATATTTGATTGTGTTATTGCAAAATGGCAAGACCCAAATATCATTGAAAGATCAATTTTGGAGAAAAAATAATCATAATTAATCATCGTCATGCTGTGTGGCCTTGTTAGCCAGGCGATAACTCCTGCTTAGCTATAAAACAACACTAAATCCTTGCTTTCCTCTCCTAACTGAAGCTCCAAAAATTGCAAATAGCTGTTTAATTGTGCACGTAGAACTTTCTTGTAACATTTGTCCTTTGAATCCAGAAATTCTTTGACAAGCTTTTCCAGGTTGTGGAGGCAAAATAAAATCCTCGTTCTCAACATTGTTCACATACTGGCAACCTGTTGGTACAAACTTTCCTTTTTGAACATTTGCCGCATAATTCTGCGTGTTTACGTAGGGACTATATCTTGCCACTACGGCTGTACAATTGAAGTTGTCCACGGGAAACGTTGCTCTTCCAATTCCCATCTGCTGAGTTGATAACCAAACCATTCTGCTGAATGGCTTCCCTTTGTCGTCCATAGGATCAGGATTATCAAAATTCCAATGACAAACAGTAGAGTACCTAACAATAAACACACAACCATAACTTAAACAAACTGAATCGCAACTCTAGTAATGAAAAAAATCGAGTGTTTCTCCTTGTCGATCCATCATGACATCCGAAAATATGTTTTTCTTCTCTCTCTTCTGCATATACCATCTTACACACCCAGGTATTTACGTACTGAATATTGCACGTTATTTGCGTTTGGTGAGGCTTTGAGAGATCTGAATTTTAACTTAAAAATCTATCTTCAACTGTACAGCTGCAGTGCGGATATCTTTTGTAATTGGCGCACGCTAAAGAAGTCTATAATTGATTCCGAATAACCAATGTCTCTCTCCATTTAATTTAAACTAGGTGGAATCAGTTAGAGTATAAAATGGCACAATACATACATTCTAGTGTTGCAACTGTGGTATATAATTTTATGGTATACAACTGGTGTGGCAAGGAGCCGTCCTCTTTACAAAGAAAGCGTGAACCTTGTTATGTACTCACCATTCTTTCACTGCTTCAAAAGCAGACGCTCCCTGACTGAATGCTTTACAGCGTAGAAAAATGTTCTCTGCCTGGCCTGGTCGAGTTTGAATGGGAGCATGCTTTATAACCAAATGTTGAGCAATCTCTTTAGCGAAACGGGCAGCCTCGAGGCTAAGCTTGTGGTCCAGTTGAAGGTCTGGAGTATTATGGACTTCACGATGAAGATTGTGGTACAGTAATCCCTGGACTTCAAATGGTGTCATTTCTAAAAGATATACACGTTATCGCATTGTCCCATGCTCTACACTCAGTTGGGCTAAGTTAGTCCCGTCTGTTACAAAGTGTCTACAAATTGTTGACGTATCTATCATCCAAGTTCAGGGTTCAGCCCCAGCGTTATTTAAATCAGTCCTAACAGGCTGACAATTACATTGTCGTTCCCGAAGAAAGGATCAAAATTGCGAATAGGCTAGTTTCGAATTGTGCAGAAACAAAAGAACAGAGTCGAGGTTCAGGGGAATAATTAGCATTTTGTATTGTTCATAACAAAGGAAAATGCAAATTATTCCCCTGAACCTCGACTCTGTTCTTTTGTTTCTGCACAATTCGAAACTAGCCCATTGTAGATGACTTACTTGTGAGTAGGAATGCATGCGCAAGTAAGTGCCTTATTGAGTTTTGGTCCATCCCAGAAGAACCCAATCCAAATGGCCTGAAAATACGATTTTATTTGTTCACGTTTATTTGTTCTGTTGTCTACGTGCGAGTGATTTCAATAAGTTCATAATTTCCTCACACGTGTGGACAACGAAATTCATCTAAGCAATACTGCGGCACATCGTACATCCTCCATATTGTAGTTAACCTTAAAACATCACAAATGAAAAGGGTCAAAGAGGCTTCAAATTCACTTGCGTACAGGCTCCCCTCCCCCTCCCCATCCACCTCCCCTCCCCCTTCCCTCCCCTTTCCCCTCCCCCATTCTTCTCCCCTTCCTGTTGGTCTTCCTCTCCGGCTTTAGCAAATATTTCTAATAGAGAAAAGAATAACTTTTTAAATTTGTTTGGCGAGTAATTTACCCTCAGAGTTTGGTTCCATTTCAACAGCAGGTGCAGCTTTTTCATCCCGTTGGTACCAGCTGTAGACGGGCGCCATTTTGTATAAATAAGGATATGACGGTGGCTTGTACTGATAACCTTGAGTAAACAAAGAAGTAAGAACCACAACTGCGCAGTTAATATTTGCTCTATAGACTTGCTATCTTAGTTTCATATAAAATATAGCACTTAAGACGTCCAAAGCTAAGTTAGACAAATATTTCATTTTTATTACCGTGTAAATTAACAAGGCAGGTTCCGTTTATAACTAAAAACAAACAGTGGTGCACATCTGTGGTCGACGAGGCTTGCAATTTTGAAAAGAAGGGCACAATGACATATGGAATGCGGAGAAAAGTTATCATTTTAGCTGTTTCTCCTCAGCTCACGGAACTCTTTTCACTATAGTCAACCGAGAACGGTCACAGGCAGAGTTACTCTCCTAAGACAAAATACCTTATGGTTGTTTCACATGTCATAATGCCGTGCGATCTCACAATTCCTTAAATGTTAGTGACAATATCTCAGTGCACCATTTAAAAGACACCAGGCTTAAATGAACCATGTCTTTAAACATTTATCCAACGTGTACTCTCTCCAATACGGCTTGGTATTCAAGAAAAATTACTTTACACAGAGTCCACTGACCTTGAACTTGTTCTGTTTATAGAAGATTTTACTTCGCTGACTAAAACAAAATACAAGTCGTTCTGGTATAAACTAAAACAACCATCAATTTTTATCATCTTACCTCCATACGCTTGGCCATTTGACAGCTTTAAAACCGTGAACAGTGCGAAGACCCATAGAATTTCTCTCATTCTTCCGCCCAAAGTCTGCAAGTTGTGATTTCAAAGTTTTTGTGACAAAAATTAAGGGTTTGTATTGTCCTCCAAAACGTCAAGTCTTGAACAAAAATTGCTAAAAACTTAGCAATTTATTTCCGTTCGAGATTTTTCGCAATTCTGCAAGAATTTTCAGAAAACAGAACGCCATTTCAAGGGTACGCTTCTCTTTATTTTTGCGAATTAACCAGTTATCCCATGTGCCACCTGTTGGCGGGAAAAACGGCCACCCTACTTACTGCGGGTGTCACAATGAGTTACTCGAAGGGCTTAAAAAGTGAAACAAGTATTCGGGTTTTTATTTTTAAAAAAATGTATTAAGGCAGATACATGATGAGCAAACTCGGTTATTACAGTTTGTTAAATAAGTGTGGAAGATTTCTTTTGTACGGCATCTGCTTGTCAATTCCACCATTGCCTGATTGCTGTTTATTGAGGCGGAGATATACACTCGGAAGAAAGCACTGAAGCAACACAGCCATGAATCGCATCAAGTTCATGAATGAACAAAGAGCAAAATAGAACAGGAGACTTGACGTAACTAGTACTGACTCACTTAGTGCCAAATTAAACAGAAGTTGTTTAACTAAACACTCAAGTACTCTGAAAGGCCCCCAAGTGACAAGCTCTGCAGCGAAAAGAAAACATAATTTCATTCTCAATGTCCGTTATGATATTTTTGTGAGATCCTCGACCCCGATACAGCTCATGAACTTATTACTTGAATCATCCATGTTCACCCGTCTTTCCAAATATTTTAGGGGGCCAAAGAATTTATCTCACCTGTTGTCTCGTTTTATAAAGAGGCACTGGTTAATAGATGTCCACCACTTCAAATCCGCCTTGAACTTTCCTTTTACCTCATATAACAGTGTAAACAAATTTACATTCAATTCATTCAATCATTCTCGTGAGGGTTACGCTTACGCGAAACGCCATATCGGAAAGCTCATTTTTAACGTTATGGTTCGCTGTTTTCCTTGCTGGTTGTCTAAGCAAAGAATGTTAGAGTTCAACCGGTGCGTTTTGACTGGTTGTCGCTGATTTGTTTTGACAGGAGAATGACACAGATAGAAGACTAGTAAAGTAGTTTGACTTTTCTGGTTTATCAGGCGCTTTTTAGTCTAAAGTTAATGAGAAGAATTCAGAATACCAACCACCTTCTAACAGAATGGGAAGACAGTACACATATGACATCTAGATCCTTCCCAAACAAGGCCTTTTCTTTTATTATCCAGTAACCAGTCGTGAGTCGAGTTTCCAATTGTATTCTGATATAATCCTAAGTTACATTGATTAAAATCTACTGTGCATAAATTCCTGAATTCCAGGCCAGGCTTTGGTGATATCAGCTGCCGAATGCCGCGTCATATTGGTAGAATATAATAATGAAGGCCTAGATCATAATCGCAGCCAAAAATATACAATTCGTGATACGAATGTTGTCTTTGACTGGAACAGTTCTTTTGTTTGTCTGCTTATATAAATGGACCATCTACATTTTGGATAAGAGGTTTTTTATCTATTCTTCCAATACATCCTTCCCACCCAAACGTATTGCAGAGATTTAGTAACAAGTTTATAACCTGGTAGCTCAAGGCTGCCATTATCGTTTAGTCCAATGAGCGTGTCTCCTTTAATCATTTAGACTCGGACATCCCTCCCAATCAAAGCCTTTTCATTCATATCCAGCGTTCAGACGGTAAGTAATGTGGCCTTGAATCCAGTTCCTGTTTACACGCTGATATACTCCGGAGTAGTCACTCCTTGGATGGTTTTGTTGGGAGGTATCTCCATTGCCTTCAAATCTTAATGCTATTGAAGGCCTCACCGTACTCAGATTTGCAATTACCCAATCAGACGTCTTGTCTACTATCCTTCTCCTGCACTGTGATGACACTGAATTGTACACTAGAGTTATACCCCAACCTAATGTAAAACTAAGTATTTTTTTTCCATACCATTTAAGAACCGGTTCTTTTCTGGGAGCACTTTAAGCTCTGTCATTCTGAATGAAGGCTTTTTATAAACCGTACGCAATTTCAAACCAAAATGGAAAAAAGCCATAATCATTTTAGTAATTCCTTTGTAATAGAAATGAGCCTATGTCGCACTTGGCAAATCTTTGCCAGAATTTGTTTACTCTGCGGTGGAAATCTGTCATCGCGGGCCTTTGCCTAGTGCGACCCCAGGTTTTTCCTTTTGCCAAAAACTTTGCGAAACGGCAAAACATCAAAGACGCCGTAGTGCTTGGGTGGGGCAGGCAGATTTTCGAAAAGTCGAGCCAAACAATGGGAATCACAGAGGTAACTGTCAACGCTTGTCAGCGTTGCATGAAAAACGATACGCGCGGGAAGTTCAATTCTAGTTCGCGGTCTTTAATCATGAACAGAGTTGGCTTTTTTTTGGCTTAAGGACGTTCGCGCGAAAATTTTCTAACATTGATTTTTTTTCTGAAAATTTTACCATTGAAAGATGATGAGTTAGTGATGTCAGAAATGTTAAAAAAATGGGGGGTCACCGACTTCGTTTCGGAGAGAACATGCCCGGAAAAACACCTAAATCTGAGTAAATCGGGCTTCGTTAGCGAAGAAGACCAAAGTGGCTGCAAGTATCAAAATATTGCAATTAGAGCTTTGAAGGGAAGTGTTCTCTGCCAAATATGGTTTGAATGGACCTATTAAGCGAATTTGGTCAATTAACTGGTGAGGTTCCTCAAAGAAAAAGTTCGCATTTAGCGACCATAGTTTCACGCGCCTTGCAGCCGCAAGATGGCAGGATTCCATGTCCATTGGACAGAAATCTTTAAATTTTTTTAACTTCCCACATTGATTTTTTGTTCATTTTTGGACAAAGTGGAGATAATTGTAAATAAAATCTGTTTCTGAAAAGAAAAGAAGGGGTCACCGAACATCCAAGATCGTTAAATCCAATCAAAGCTATAGGAATGCCCATCTGCCCTATCATTGTTCGTTTTAGTAATTAGCGCGCGCGCTCGATGCATGACGTGGCATGTGAATTTGCGTGCGCAGTAAGGATGCGCAGAAACAATTAGCGCGAACGTCCTTAATGCTCACACATGAATTCCCATGACCCAAGCGATAAAGTCCTAACGCAAGAATTCTTCGGCAACGTCGATTTCTTCCTCTGTTCATGGCCGCTGTTAAAACCGTCAAGCATTTGTCTGCCCCTCGTTCGTTCAACAAGGAAAGACAACGAACTGCTGTAGGTTAAGCTGAGCGAAGAGAAGAAGAATCACCGTAACTATGAGCACTCCTTCAACGGGACGCATACTTGTTTCGGTTTAGATCGTGATCGATATCATGTCTTTCGAAAACACACGGGTAAACAACACGGTATCTAATATCTGGTTACTGACAATTTTCTCCCACAAGTGCGACTCTCCGTTTCTTTGTGAAAGTTTTCCTTTCCGGTTGCGGTTTCAAATTTTTGCCGTTTTTTGGTCGGCAAAGATGAAAACTTTTCCCAAGTGCGACCCATACCTTATAAGTAACAATCAACTGTCGCCCTAGTGGCTTTTTGATGTGAGAAAAGGCAAGAGAAAAATGTAGCGGGAAGGTTATTCTGGCAAACAAACGTAACTACTGCAAAAAATTTATTGTTTTCAAGGGCAGGTACAATTGACCAGTTGTTAAAACCTATTTTTGAGTTTTTATTACAGCTTACCACGTCAATGAATAACGGAAACCTCAATTTCTTCCTAGTGGCTGACTAAGAACAAAATCGAAATGCTAACATGAACCATGAAAGTTAAGAATGATCATCACAGTTAATTTTCCAATTTAAGCAATTGGAAAGACGAAGCCTGAAAAAATCAGGCCTTCAACGGGATTCGAGTCCGTGACCTTCGCGATGCTCTACCAACTGAGCTATGAAGCCACACATAGGGAGCGAGGTCAATTTATTGAGTCCATATCTTCCTGTGAGAAGTGAAATGATGTGAGGTATCTATGTATATGAAATAATTCATGTTTGAACTGCGGGGCTCAACGGGATTCGAACCCATGACCTTCTCGAATACCGGGGGTTACGGGTTCGAATCCCGTTGAAGCCCCCTGATTTGTCAGACTTTTTCTTTCCAATTGCTCAAATTGGAAAATATGCTGCGATGATCATTCTTCACTTTTATCTACAACCGCAGTTCAAATATTAATTATTTCATATATACTTCACATCAATATGAACCGTGTAGCATACCTACTGGTCGGAAAACTAAAGAGGAAAGAAGATAAAAAAAAGAGAGCTCCGGAAAGAGACTTAAAAATTTAATCGTCATAAAAATCTTTTTAACCTAATGGCAACCCAGAAGAATGAATGAAAATGTTTGGTAAGAAATTAATTTTGGGGGTTTTCATTCACTCCATATAACACTAGTTTTACTAAAAAAGAAATGATAACCACTGGAAATAATTACACCTCACTAATCAGTGTCAGTATTCCCATAACTGACATTTAAGGTGGAATGGTATCCTATATATGGACCAAAAATTTAGTTTCAATTTGGTGAAAAAAGGTCAATTGTGTTCTATTGTACTCATGAACAGAAAATGAATTTTGAAGATTTCCTCAAAATGATTGCTATGGCTACCAGCCACAGCCTTGTGAGGTGGTGTTTTTGTGGTGTGCGCTGTCCGTCGTCTCCAACTTTTGAGGATACATTATTGCCCAAGGATACTACCCTTGGGTTAAAATTTGCTCGACCGAAAATTTCTCGCCTAGAATCGGCGCTTGCCGAGCTCGGTTTTGAATAATCCGACAATAAAATCCCTGAGGACACCCAACAATAGCGCTATTGTCCTAAAAAATTCGGAGCATAACAATAGGCAAAGTTTGATATGGCATTGACGCCAACACTTTCGGCTCTTTTACAAAACAAGATCTGACTGTCAAACAAGCATATCGTGTAAGTTTCTGTTTTCAGTTGTTCTGTGATATGAACCTAAGTTTCGGCAGTTAACTTTTGCTTAGTTCCAGTGCTTTTACAGGCTTTCTTTGGAAATAACCTCATTTTATGCCATACCTATTGGACAAATCATCCCCTGCCACGTGACAGGCGTTAAAATATTGCGATTTTTGGTTTATATTAATACAACTCTATTGGTCTTTGATTAGCCCAAGTTTCAGGAATTCTACTTAAATACTTTGCGAAGTAGAGATGTTGGCGTGAAGTCAGTCGGTACAAAAATAAACATTTGAGAAAAACACACAGGATTAAGCATTTAACAAGCCACAAATAGCGGAAGGGGGTTCAGATTACATCTCGAGGAAAGGGGTGCAATGGTTGTTCAATTCTATTTAATTTTGTAGCAATTTGCTGCAGTCTTAGAAAATATTCCTTTTCATAACGGAAATGAATAAGCCTGTGATGGTATTCCGAGGCAAAACCTTTCACAACTAATTACCGGTATACCAATCGAGTTGTGCATGTCTTCAAAGCTTTTCTACAAAGTTTCGTTTAAATATGTTAAAACTAATCCATGTTTTTGGTAACGGTCTTGTGGTAAACAGTTGTCAGGGGCTATGGCCGTTGCTACGTAAAAAAAACACACACTTATCTAAAGGAATGCTTTCAAGCAAGTTTGTGTTAATTTCTCACGGTTAAAACAAAAACGTATTTCGAGGGATGAAGCCGGCCAACATTTCTACGAAAACTGTATCAAAACATGACTAAAACCACTCTGCTATAATATTTTTTTTCGTATAATTGGCCATCATTTTATATGTTCAAAGAACGATGGAACTTTCTGTTAAAGGCTAAAAGCAAAAACATAGATTTACGTGACTGCTGAGAAATCGAATCTGCATCGATAGCAGTCCCACAATCACTTAATTAATTTAAGCAATAATGCACTGTTTTTTTGTTTATATAGCTTCATCTAAATACGAGAGGTTCAGAGAATTTGAAACAGTTATACAAAACCAAGACTGCAGTCGAGGGAGTGAAAAACTTTCCAGAATTCTCCAAACCCTTCAGGTGTTTATACGACACAGAAAAAAGTACTCTGACTTAACTTTTATAGAATATTTTTCGAGAATACGCGCCAATCAAAAACGTCACAACCTTGTTTACATACTCTAATCTAAACTGACACCTTTCGTCCAATGAGAGCGCGTGTGGTATAGATAGGACCCCGCGCAACTACGTAACAGTGAAATAGATAAATAGTTTCTTTTATTGCTGTACTATTTTTTTTTTCTATTTTTTATGGTTTAACAACAAACTGAGGTGAGATAAATGATAGATTAATTCACGACAAAAAAATCTAGCAAAAGGCAATTGTATTTTCCTCAGAGGGTTTATAAAAAGAAACAAAAATCAGCAACTCTTAGAAGATATTTATAACTGTGCGAGATTTCTGTCACTTATAATATCTGTTACCAATTTTTGCTTCATAATTTTTCGTAAAAACATGAATAAGGAATTTTTAATAGAACGTCTTGCATTGAAACAATCTCTCTTAATAAAATGCTGCAAGTATAACCGATGAAAGGTTGCATGTGGAAGGTTAGCCGGTCCTTACAAGTTCCCTTATATAGAGCAATCTATAATTAATTGTTATTTTTGTTTGTTGTAATTTTACGTTTTCCAGAACTCATAGCCGTTCAGTTCAAGCGTTTTGTAATCATACCGATATCAGCCTTTTTTCAAACGCTTTAAATAATTGTCAAGCCCTCTAACAATGCTCAATTTGGCTTTCTTACAACCTTGAAAACCATTACTGAGTACGAGGTGATATTTCTTCCAGTGAGACTTCGATTAGCCGCTAATTCTCTAACTGTGTGTACGGGTCAAAAAGCCTGTGTGATTTCCGTGCGTTGGCAGGTAAGACAACTGAGGTTGACAAAATACTGGTGAAAAACTTGATTGACAACAGTTATACGGCATGCCATTTTCTGGATGACAGTGTTGATTGCAGTGATGAAGTCCAGGATGATGAGGACCGTACATGTTCCCCGAAGTGCGCATGGTGAATTCCATTTCGGCTGCGATCTTTCTCTTCCATTTGGTTCGGCGATTTTGAAACCAGATTTTAATTTGAGTTTCAGTTAGCTTGAGAGATTTTGAAAGCTCTGTTCGACGAGAGATGGTCAGGTATTTGCTCCTGCGAAATTCACTCTCGAGTTCTCTGACTTGGGTTGTCGTGAAGGCGGTTCGTTTCCTCTTCTTGGATGGATCCCGACCCCTTCGTCTCTCTCGTGGGGTGCCCTCGTGCTGTAGTACTAGAAGAATAATGGACGATGTAATTTATCAAATAACAAAATTTCAAAAGGACCTACGGTCTGGCAGTGGTAGTCAGTTCCGCTAAAAATTGACAGAGATTGAGCTGTTCGACGCCTTAGTTGGTGACTCTTCATCCAAAAATGTCCAAATCCTGCCTTAAATAATCTTATTAGAATAAGCGTGGTTGAAACGGCTGTTGTATTCGAAAAACGTGGTTTTCCATGAAAGAAACACTAAATATATACGTTTCTGGCCAACCTCTCGAGTTCAGCAACCCCAGTACAATCGTGGACGAGCATCTTGGGGGCAATTTTGCACTTTTGGCGCTTTTGCGCACACGCCAGACGGGGGAATACAACTTCACCAGCCTAACCTCGTCCCTACCCGGCCCCATACAATGTTGAAAACTACTACCTGCAGTTTCTTCTGATTTTTAACATTGTATTGGGTATGGAGGGCGAACAGTAGCGCCCGTTTTAAAGGGAAGCAGTCGATCTTTTGAAACTTCGGTAATCTATTGGCTTCAAAATTTGGCCAAATTGACTTGTTTGGCATATTACTTTGCTAACAGTATGGTACAGTTTTTAGAAAAAGCGAAATTAATCAACTTGGCCTTATATTTTTGAGCCAAATTGATTTTCAAAACTCTGAGGACTTGGTGTCAGACCGCATTGTGAGAGGAAATGAAGAGCATCTTCACAAACACACGTCTCACATGACCTTAGCAGGAGTTTCGACCAGTCCTATATGTAAGCATCGATCGTATAAAGAACATGTTGAGAAAATGACTATTTCGCAGATTTTTATTTGAAACTTTTGGTGCCATCAGATCTTACCAAAGAGATTTTTGCACTGGTTACCATGCGGTTCTCTCAGCGATTCCTTATCTACGCTCATATCACACATCATTGAGCATGATAATTGAATTTCTAAAACGCTTTATGAAATAAGTAGACGCTACAAATATTTCAGTACTGTCAATCTAATTTTCAATTAGAGGAAAATTAGAGCAGTTTTTGGCAAGTAAAATTCATGGCTCAACCGTCTCTCTTCGGCCCGCGAACAGCAAAGGTTATATAAAAATGTTAACTTTGCACATTAAAATATTTCGATCACTGAGATCATCATTAAACTCTGATGACGATTTCGATTCATCGTTAAGTTAACAGCTTTTTTTAACATAAAATGGTTATATTATCGGTGAAAAATGAACTTTGTGAATGATTAATTTTGCATAAGTTGGTATGAAACAGTTGAAAACGGGGTTAAACGTATTTAACTTTAAGAACATTTGAAGTATATGAGCACAGGTAAATCACAAGCGAACCTCTAGATTGCTTTGAACTTTCATTTTCAAACAACCTAACAAACTTAGTTAAATTATATTTAAAAAATATAAAATCCTGAAGCTAATGAAATCGGAAGCCATAAACAAGTCAAGCACCTGGTTCAATTGAGTCAGTGGTTCTCATGATCAGTTCGTACAGTCTCTTCCGGCGAGAAAAGTTAGAAGTTCAAAAACGTTTTCAAACTTAATTTCCTCTTGATTTATCAAAAATAAATCAAAACGCGAATTTACCTAAAGATATATTACGAAATTACCATCATCACATAAACATAAAATGATACGAGGTTTAGCTATTGATAAGTAGGGCTACTGAGTCTTTATGAGCAGCCTTAGTAGCTAAGCTCGGTTGGGATCAAATGAATTGAAATTTTGTAATTTTGTAGTTCAGTTTATTATTTTTGCAAAACTGCTTCTCTGAGATCTTCTCTGAGATCCGGAAACTTTTTTGGCCCGTAAAAACATTTCAGTTCATCTGTATCTAAAAACGGAGAAGTGTATGCGCCTGAAAATTCTGATTAAGATAACCTTTGTTTTTATTAAGAATATGTGACTAAAAAGCTCTTTAAGCGCAAGGTTTGAGATTTTGCTTGGCTTTACGGGCCCGGAAAGTTTCCGGGGCTTTCGAGAAAAGGGCCCCTGATACGAACTTTACTCAATTCTGAAAACACTGCAACAAATGAAGAAGCGACTTCCATTGTGAGTGTAAGCTCTATATGGTAAACCAAAAAAACACAAAGCGACAATACTCTAAATCAAGCTTGACGAACCTTTGTGAAAATTCCACCTTTCTATGACTTTAAAGAGTCCAAGAGTTAGCTAAGGAGTGAAAGTTTTTTTCCGGTTTCTCCACAGTGGGAAAGTTTATGTGCATTCTGATCACGTACCTAAATCAAGAAATATTTTTCGTAGCGGCATATGACCACAAACTTCTATGGGATGGTCACAGAGCTTCTGCGGGTTGAAATTTACAATAAGGAGTCCCTTTTGAACAATTCAAAATATTTTTTCATAAGCTTAATAAAATTGAGCACCATTGAATTGTCTTCGCCCCTTTTCCACTTTTTTTTATGACAACTAATTTGCTGGGTTTTTTTTTTCAAATACAGCAAGTACGTGCTGTGATCTTTTAACCTCAAAATTAAAAACATCATCTGAAATAATTACATTAGGCTGTAAAACAAGCCCATTTGTTTAATCAAGGTTTCCATTGCATGCTTGATTATAATCCGTACTACAGTCATGGAAGACATTCAACGCAAAACCTTCAGACTAATATATGAACGCTTGATTACTGCTTCAAAAAGAGGTATAAACGTCATTTTCCTCTCCAATCTAATAACTTACTGGTTGTTTACCAAGACTCATTATCAAACCTTAATTAATGGGCTCTAACTTAGGGCTTAAGTAAACTTCTCAAATTCATCACTGAAATATCGCTGCTTATTTACTTCTTGACCTCAAATGTAAAGTTATGTTCAGATCACTTACCGGTTGTTTTCCGTGATCTGTCGAAGGGTGGACAATTAGGGGACTGATAATGTGGCCATGTGTTCAAAGAGCCACAAAGAAATGGAGAAAACATCTGAAACGTGGGCCGAACAAACTCAGCCGGGTTGGTCGGAGGCTCAAACTGAAAATTATTCGGCTCTTCCTCCTTCTTGTTGCTAAGAATGTTATCGATTGAGAAACTAGATGAGGCCGCACATGCGTTGGATCGCGGTTCCATTATATAGCTTCCAAGGAATCTTACTCTCGAGTCCGACTTGTTGATTTCTCAAAAACCAATAAGTCACTAAGAATAACTAAAGACTGGCAGCCTCCGGTAAACGATTTAAATACTGATCGATATCACACAGCGGAACCTGTTATTAGCTTTTAAAGGATTTCATTGGCTAATTGATTAATTAAACCCAACCACTGCCAGTGTTTTGATCAAGCCCTTATTATCGTCAGCAAATTGTGGCGACTGTTTGTTGTCTGTGGCTGCCAAACATTTTCGAAACATCGTTTTCGAAGTCGAATGTATTTGTTAGACTTTCGAAAATCCATACCCATTGCCATGTTTAGGAATGGACAATGAAGTTCACGCCGATAGTTATTATAAAACAATTAAGCGGCAGCATTATCACTCTATTAGCAGACCGAATTATCCGTTTATTCTTGATTATGATAACACCCGCAACATTTTAGTTAAGTAAATTAACACATGAATTAAGTCATGTAAAGTCCGTAAGTGATTCCCAAGCACTAGAGCAAGAAACAGATATCCTACTTTGTGTTTTCTTTTGCATTGTGCTGCCTTGGCGTTCGTATCGGCTTGTTCAAAAGTTACGCCGTTTAATAACCTCGCAGTGGGATATCGAGTGTTATTTCACTCTCAGTGCCACGTCTGGTTGTTCTTTTCTCTTATAATAGACAGCAATAAAAAGAATCTAAAACAGCCTTTGTTTTCCACGTTTAATTAACGTTTCTAACGATGGTGTATAGAGAAACCTTTTGGGTTTTGTTCTTCAGGGATAGGGAAGCAATGATTGAGTGTTTTTTAAAGTTCATGGCACCTTTAATATTGCGAGGTTTGTCTAAAACAACTGAAGAGTCAAAGTCCTATTCAAACATCCCTTTATGAGCAATTTGCAGCCTAATGTGCGATTCATGAAACCGTCGCCAATATTAAACTATTGTTTGACAACAAAATTTCCAGAATAAACAAGTATAAATTGACTTTACGCTTCGGGGTACGGCGGCACGTTCAAAGAATACTAAAATTATTACATGACAAATAATTGAACGGCGGGTCTCTCGTTATAGAAAGCCTCTACGTGCACGAACAAACGTGCTTTCGACGGGAAAACAGTTTCTTTCCAAAGCAGAGTGGCAATGTGAGACTTAAGTGCATAGGATTAATTCGATGCGGATGTGAAATATCGTAATATAAAAAGATGAAGAATGGGTAAATATGTTGTGATCTCAGATAAAGGAATGTCAGATATCATATATCATCACAAGATGACAATTTCGCCAACCAACCAGGGTTAACAATAAAATAATCATTGAATAGATATGTGTTAGCCAATGTTACTAAGGCTGCCCTCCGATATGGTATAAAATAGTGCTTGTAATACATTGTTTCAATTTGTTGTTCATAAAAGGAATTATTATTATGCCAAACTTCGGAATAAAATTTGCTTATTTGAAGCAAGGCCGGCGAATGACAGCTACTAGTGTAAGTGACACAAATACTTTGTTTTTTCATTTTTTTTCTTATTGTGAGCGTTAACTATACTTTCGCCACTTATTTTGAAGAAAACGTCCTAAAACATGTGAAAAACGGCCAACTCCGTATTTCAGTTATGTCTAATGTAGGAGATTTATAAATTTTATACCCTACTGATTCTATAACCCTATTGATCCTCTAAGAGACAGTTGTTGGTGCTCTCATTACTCCACCGTTATCAATTCTCCCTACTGGTTATCTTACATTCCTTTTATCATAGTTCTGGGAATTTACTTCTATATCATTGCATCGTGCCCTGATTGGTAAGCTAATTCACTCTCGTCAACTTTTAATATTATATTACTTAATAAAAAAGGGGAAGTTTGGAAGCCGGCTTCAAAAAACTACTTTACTTCGGGCTTAATTTTCCGAGGCCCACGATGAATCTACAAAATTGACATATGTAACAACAGCGTCTCTATGCTAGGATAATTTACGCATCTCTGGGGGTAGGCAATAACACCACCAGTCGGAAATTTATCTACCTTCTACCCCTTAAAGCTGTGCATATTGACTAAAACACTGATCACTGACTAAGCTATTGAGATATTTACAAATTTTTACCGGCTTCAATTCTACCAGCGTCGTTAAAAGTTCAGATTTTGACTTGCTGAAGTCGGCACAACTCTGCAAATTTCCCCATGTCGTTTTTCAACAGCAGCTTCGGTTTATCAAACTCCACCACCTTACCCCCCTCAAGCACCAAGACCCGGTCATAATCTAAGATTGTATCTACTCTGTGAGCAATGGTTATCACGGTACAGCCGTGAAATCTGCTGCGAATTGTCTCTTGTATCAATCTGTCAGTTTCAAAGTCAAGATTGGCTGTCGCCTCATCAAGGATAATAACCTTATTGTTTTGTAGTAACGCTCGAGCAAGACACAGTAGCTGTTTTTCTCCAACACTAAAGTTTGTTCCTCCTTCAGAGATTTCGCAATACAATTTCCCATCCTGGTTTTGAATTAACGATTTGAGTTGGACTGCTTCTAATGCATTCCAGATTTGGACATCTTCAAACTCGGTTCCAGGATCCAGATTGAGTCGCAACGGGCAACTGAAAAGCACAGGATCCTGGGGAATGACACAGATTCTCGAGCGATAAATCGGCAACGACAGATCTTGGATGTCTTGTTCATCAATGAGAATTTGGCCTTTAGGTTCAGGCATGCGCATCAAAGAAGCTACAAATGATGATTTTCCTGTGGAAGAAAACCTTTCAGACGTTATTTGGCAAAATGACTCCATTTATGTTTACAAATCTACACTGCAGTGCTTTGCGAAACTTTTGACTTTGCAAAACCAATGTTTTTTTTCCTTCATATTTGTTATAGACCTCGTATTAACTCAATACGGGCGCTTCATTAGAGCCATTTCGACCTCACGTTTGGTCATTACCAAAACTCCGTCGTCATTTTTCTCAGTTACGAAAAAATAAGGACAGTTTGACAGAAGACTCAGACCTTTAAGCTCAATTTGATATAAAACTGAATCAAATGGCACGGAATTTTCCTACTGACCTGCTCCTGTTCGACCTGCGATGCCAACTTTCTCCGCTGGGGCAAATGACAAGTTCAGATCTCTCAACACTGAAGGTCCGCCTCTGTAATACACAAGGGAAACATCTTTAAGCTCGATCCGACCTTCTGCTGGCCAATCTCTTGGTGGCTTCTTCTGTAAGCTGTAGCCTGGTTCTGAGTCTAGATCTGTGTATGATATCACTCTTTCCACAGACGTCATCATGTTCTCAACTTTAAGGCAATGACGAACCGTATAGTCCAGATTTTCCAGTAGGTCCATGCAGTAGACTATCGCTAAACCAGTTAGTCCTGTTTAAGAAACAAATTCAAAATGAGTCATTGTGCCCACTATATACAACCTGGGAATGAACGTGGATGGAAGTACTCAAACGTTTTTTTTTTTTTTTTTTCCATGTGCGCGCATCCAGGTACATTTGTGTTGTTACAAAAACCATGAAGAGTACAAGGCATAGTGGCACTTCCTCAGTATCGATTTTGGCCCCTGCTTACCGTATTTGTTTATTTATTTACAGTGTCCCCAATTAGCACAACAGTGCTAAATACATTAGACACTTAAATAAAGTTATTATTATTATAATCATTATTATTATCATTATCATTATCATTATCATTATCATTATCATTATCATTATCATTATCATTATCATTGTCATTGTCATTGTCATTGTCATTGTCATTGTCATTGTCATTGTCATTATTATTATTGCTTTCAGTCTTCGATACTATTTTGTCATTAAGGTGGCCCGATAGGCTGAAAGGGACCAAAAGGTGTGTTTAAATATGGTGAAGAAAGATCAATTGCATGTGATTGCACTGATGAAGGAAAGATAAATTCTGAAGATTTATTCTAAATAATTGCTATGGCAACCAGCCACACCCTTTAGAGGTTTTAATTTAAAGCATTGATAGCATTGACGCCTTAAGGATTCCTGCTCTTTGATAAAACAAGATTTGTCTTTCAAACAAGCACATCAAGGCTTGTAAGTTTCTCACGGTTTTGCTCTGTGCAATAAACCAAGCTTTTAAGAGTTAAGTCTTGTTTTTAGTGCTCTTTGCATACTTTATCTGGAAATAGCATTATTTTGCACCAAACCCAGTGCACAAATTTTCTTTTGTCAAGTGACGGATGATAAATATTACAATTCTTTTGATAAGTTGCATCACGACACTATTAGTCTTTGATTACCCCGGGTTTCAGGAATTTCTCTTTGATACTCTCCAAAGTAGAAACCTTGGCGTGAAGTCAGTTGGCACAAAAGTAGACTTTTGAGAAAAATACACTTAAAGTTTCTTACACGATAGATTACTGCGCCTTTCAATAACACGCGGACTCTAAAATTCGAAGCTCGACCGACAAATGGGTTTTTCGCTGCCGTCAATCAATTGTTCGGCGGCTCCTCCTAGCTTCCGACTACTGCCGAGCACTGTTTCGTTATCTGAACTGTGGTAAACGATTTGATTACCGCACGCTCGACAGTAGCCGGAAGCTGGGAGGAGTCGCCGAACATTTGATTGACGGCAGCGAAAAACGCATTTGTTGGTTGAGCTTTAAATGTTAGAGTCCGCATGTTACTGAAAGGTGCAACATTTAACAAGACAGGAAGTTGGGGGGAAGGGGTAGTTTGCAGGCTTATAATAGGGGAGTGCAATAATGGTTGTTGTATCTTGTAAAAGTTTAGCGCAGTGGTAGGAAAAATTACTTTTTTATAAGGGAAATGAATGCGCCTGTGATAGTGATTCAGACAACAATTTTCACAAATGAGTACAATTATCGAGTTTTGCATGTCTTTCAAAGTATCGTTCATAATTGTTGAAACTGGTCTACATTTGTGGTCACTCTTACTATAAACAACCGTCGATATTGCCGTTGCTACATAAAAAAATTCATACCACTATGTAGTTTCCTTGAATTTTACACTCATCTACTGGCAAATTCAACAAGATTGTTTAAAAACGCTTTTTTTAATTAACAAGTGTTCAATGAATTTAAATATTATGTTTTTTAAAAAGTTGCATTTTTGATGAATGTCGTCATTTTTCATCTTATCGGGCTATCTTAATTCAGATTTCCAACGACTCATTGCAATTGTCGTGCCTCCCATGTCGTTTTAACAAATTGATGTCAGTTTTTATGCATCTGTCGTGTTATTGATCACGAATTTCGGCGTAGCATTGTCAAAGTAGCTGTGGATCCACGAGGCCGATAGCCGAGTGGATCCGCAGACTACTTTGACAATGCTATGAAGAAATTCATTGTCAATAACAGGACAGACGCCCGCTCTCGCTCGTTGCCGCATCGCATAAATTTCAAATGTATATGTCTGTCCGCTTATTGGCAGTTATCGTAAAATTTCCATTTCAACCGCATTCAGCTATATAGCTACCGCTTACTAAACCAATAATCCTTCCTCACCTGCGTGTTGGGACGTAATCACGGCTGTTGCAGTCACCACCGTTAGAAACAAAGACGTGATGCAATCCATCCGGAAATGAAGCCAGCGGACAGTGGCAATTGAGGTAAACCACGTCTTACTCAAGCTGTCCTGATATCTGATAGAACGAACACAAGAAAAGTTAAATAAAATTGTTCTCTGAAGAATTAGAGTTTCGCTTTCCCGAGTAAGATCTATCTCAGTGAAATTTCTAAGCACGTACTTGATGTGATTTTTTCATTGCTATTGTTTTGCACAAATGTGCATGCTTAATTGGAATTACACCACTTTCCTTTTCGTTGCAATATAACAAATGCGACAGACCGTGTTTTACCACATTTGCAAACACCGAGAAAAAAAATTAAAAAGACGACGTAGAGCCGAGCATTTCTTACGAACTTCGACGTGTTTGAAACTGAATATGGCGATACTTTGTCTCGAAGCAGATGATATATCCTCCTAAGTTGTCAGTATACCCCAAAATTGACCATTATGCTAAAATTTTTATTTCGGGTTTTTTTTTTTTTTTTCAGATAGATCTTATTGCGATTTTTCATTTAAAAATTTTATGACATAAGATTGATTCTAAGCAAAATGAGACCGAAAATTGATGATTCAAATTTAAATGTGTCGTCGAAGTAATGCCGGGAGTTTGTGTCCATTTGCAAATGAGAAGGAGGCACCACAGAGGAAACAGACGGGGGAAAAGGTTTCAAAAATATCCGATCAGAACTGGGCTGATGAATTAGCTCCTAGCAACAAATTAAAGTTTCCTGGTTCGGGCAGGAGATATTGCTTGCAGTAGACGAGGAGGATGTTTGACATATTCTAAGCATTACATCATTGACGCTTTATCCGTTTGAAGCGGTATCAGTAACATCTCAACTCAATCGGTGTCTCTTGGGTTTCCTTCACGCTGTTTGGGATTGTGATCTTTCGTTATGTATGGCATTTGTAACCTAAGGTTTTTCAAAAAGGAAGGAAGAGAGGCGAGAATTATTTTCTTGCTGACCTAGGTACACAAGCGGTGGAATTCAGATCTTGCAAAGACTATTTCAGCCGGAGACAACATTTGAGCCTCCTTTGTAATTGGTAAACATTTTCGTCCCCAGGAGCCGCGCTCCTTTTGGTGCTGACCAAAAGGAGCGCGGCCTCTGGGGACGAGAATGATTGATAAAGTTAAAATGAGTCTTCGCGTTATCAATCAACGCGTCATTATTTACACACGTTTTGCGTAATTTTCTCATAACACGAGAAGACCGCCCCAAAGTGTATTTTCCGTATTTTTCGAGTTCGTTTCCGACTTGTTTTGAACGTCTTTCGCTGAAATTGCCCGATAACCACCCGCTCAAATAGGCGATATCGGGGAATTTATAATTTTTGCTTCTTTCAAAAGTTATGAATATTTTACGTAGCCTCGTCTAAACACGAGGATGGTTGGGAGAATTCTCCTAACCCCCCGAGTTATTACACACCTATCTACCAATGAGAGCGGGCGTAGTGGCTCCGTTATTTTATAAAAGAAGATGCATGTTTTAATCAACAAACTAAATTATTAAGTATTTAAAATTTCCCGACACCGTTTTTAGAGAAAGGTATCATGATCAAGAAGACATAGCAATGTTGATCGTGTCTTCCCTCTCAAATCCTACCGGAAAAGAACTTAACTAATGAACCGCTGTACTTTCAGAAATAGAGCGCTATATTCGGAAACCATAATTTGTTTTATTTTAATAAATATACCTTGAGTTTCGTAATCTACCGTCTTACGCTTTCCGAAATTATATACCCTACTGAGGTTCGCGTCAAACGTCCGACCATAAAGCGGCGTCAACGAATAATGGTCATTTAGGGTGACTAATAACTTAGTGGAACTAAAAATAAAAAAATAATAATAGTAATAATAATAATAATAATAATAATAATAATAATAATAATAATAATAATAATAATAATAATAATAATGAAAAATCTTTTAAGATCAGATTTCCAAACACTGTCACGGTTATGACTCCTAATTTTCAAACTTGTCGATTTCTTCCTGGTTGTGCAAAGTTCATAAAAGGTTCAACAAACAGCTCTAAAATAAAAAGAAAAGAAAGCACTAATAGTAAGTCACTTTCGAAACCCATTGATAAATGAATGTACGATAACAGCACAAATTCTCGCGCGCTCATTGGCTAATTTTTATCGTCACTAAGCGGACAGACACATGAATTCATAATTTATGCGATGCGACAAGGAGAGGGGACAATTTGACAATTTGCTGTCGTAAAATACGAATGGACGTCAGTTTTTCATGCGTCTGTCCTTTTATAGACAATGAATTTCGTCAAACACATTGTCAAAGTAACTGTGGATCCACTCGGCTATCGCCTCGTGGATCCACAGTTACTTTGAAAATGTTATGACCAAATTCGTGATCAATAACTGGACAGACGTATGGAAAAACTGACGTGAATTTGTTAATTTGATGAGGTGCAATTATCAACCACGCCTTTGCAACGACGCCTTTAATCGCCAAATTCTTTACAAATTCAATGATATGCCCCTGAATCACCTGAAAAACTCCTGAACGAAGTGTTCCTGCTGTTGATAGGCTCTAATGTCCAAAATACCCTCGAGGGTTAGAGAAAAGTGCGAGTAAACGGGACTACGATTGATGGCTTCAAGTCGCGACACTTCTCTG
>JAHPZR010003460.1:10000-12500 GCA_019787425.1 Platygyra sinensis | reverse complement strand
GTGCTAGAGCGCATGCGTTTTACATGTTGTGTTCTACCACAAGGAAAAGCACTTAACGTTCAAGTGTAATTGTGTATGAAATGTATCGTTTACCTAACATGTAGTTAACACTAATGCTAATCAATCTGCGCATGCGCTTCGAGCAAATTGCTCTTGTTCTTAAGGGCGGAAAAGCAACACAAGGACAACAAGAGAATATTGGAACCATAAAAAGTTCTCTGATGTTACGAAAGAGGTAATGGAAGTATGGTACGTGTTATGAAGCAATCAAAGGTACCTACCCCACCCGCTCAAATAAGGCTAATTAATTAATTGAAATTAATTAATTAAACAAACATTAAAGTTTACACCTTAGTGCCTTAGTGTATTATTGCCATATTGCCATATTGCCATAGTGCTTTAGCGGCGTCAACCCCCATACCATCCCAATAGCGCACTCTGCAGTAAAAACTAAGAAACCGGCACATAGTGGATAAGATAAGATAAGAAATTCGGATCTTATAGGAGATTGATAAAGTGGACACTTCTCCACCTCCGTGCTACACCAGCATAGCGACCAGAAAGTGGTGTAAACATCTGGAACTTACTTTGGCTTTCTAAGCGACTGATAATCTGTACTAAACAGATAAGCATTTACATAAACACGTTTCCTAATACTTAAGAGTGAATGTTCATAATGGTGAAACATATCGCGGCAACAGTCAAAAATTAAATTCTGCTCATATTCTCAGGTTAGGTAGGCCTGAGTGTGAAACAAATCACGAGATATTTCGTTTGCCTGAATATCGATTTATTTACGAGAAAATAGATAATAACCGTGTTCTGTCAAAACGCCGCTTTTGGAGCTCAAAATTTAAGACGAAACTCGAAGCTTCGCGTCACAAAATGAAACAACCCACACCGATAAAAACTATCAAATCTTGAAAACCAACATCAAAGTATATGTTAACAGCCATTTGAGCAATTCTTGTCCGTTTACTTACAAAATCTAATTAAATTTATTCGATCTACTTTTGACTAGACTAAAAGTAGGTTAAGAGAAACGTGTTATTTAACTATGTGCTACACAATATAATTGACTGAAAGTCTGGCTTTTGGAAGGCGATAAGTAGTTCTTTTCGATCCCCAAAGGATTTTTTGGGGAAATGATTCGGAGCGATTTAATCAAATTTAAAAGTTGAATAAAATGCGCCGATTTGACGGTGCTGTTACGTTAATTGGCCGGAAATGTACACATAAACACGCAAACTCTCGCATTTGATCATGAAGGTCAATCTACAATTTATTTAACATGGCATCTTCTTACCTTCATGTTGCTATATCAAAAGAGAGGGCTGTAGTCCTAAAGTTCTTCAATCGTTCGCATAAAAGCAACATAACTTGGTTGAATAGTGCAGCGCCGCCTCTTGATCATGAGTTGTTTGCACAACGTATTTCAAGGTTTTCTAATTCGAGGTTTCTCTGTTCCCATTTCGTTGAAAACGAAGATGTAATCACTCCACGGTAAGATAACTTTGTTTAAATATAAGTCTTGAATCGAACAGCGACTCAGATGCGGGCAAAAATGACGGTACATCAAGGACATCTGTTTCTCGTTCGTCTGAGAAACGCAAATAATGCAAAACGAGGTTAAGTGAAATCAACAACTGCGGCAAAGTAACTTTGGAGGGGAGGTAGGGGAAGGGGTTTGTTCCCATTTCACTCACAAATTTTCAAAAGATTCACTTGCTACTTATAATTTTAGCTGCTTTTAACCATTCCTTTTTCATAAATGCACGAATCACGTATCTCGTTATAGTTGTTTTTCATGCGTTTCACGCATAACCCATTTCCACCCTCTTTGGACTGTGAAATAATCGGTCCGTTAATACGTCGAAACTGAGTATTGCTAAAAAAACCTTTCACTTTTATTTCCATTACTACGAGGCCGAGAGTCTTACTAGCCCACACCCTAGCTCTACAGTTATTGTTTTTTTTTTGTTTTTTTTTTCCCTTTTCTTTTTTCCTACAGTTATTGTTTTATTTCTTCTCCAGAACCGGCTACACCCTTGTAAAGGAAGTACTCAGGAATGTAGCACGTGGTCATATTTTATCTTTCCCTGGTACTAGTCTAAAATGATTTTCGGTAATGAGACCATTACATGTAAGATTTCTTCGTATCTGACAAAATCAAGGAGCCACCAAAGGTCAGTAATCATTGAAGAATTGATTGAATGATGTTCCGGAATTTTCAGGAATTGTCCGTGTTCCTCTTTCAATCGAACTCCCGTGAATTAATTTATTTTAACTATAGAAATTCGTTTTGATTGGCATTTTAAAAGATCTAAGACCAGATTTAAACACTGTCAATGTTGCGTTCCGTGTCATGTTTTCATTATGGATGTCCGCTGCTTGTTGAAAAGTATAGGTGGAGGAAACTTTGGTTTCAACGAATGATCCCGGCAGAAAACAAGAAACGGTAATCATACCTCTACTAGCCTGTTCAAAGCGATTTGATGGC
>JAHPZR010003460.1:5000-7500 GCA_019787425.1 Platygyra sinensis | reverse complement strand
CTAAAATATCAAATCATAGCAAAAGTTACAGAACCTGGTCAAAATGTGACAAAGGAAAAGGGAAAACGTGATTTTCAAATCATATTAAAGAGGACAAGAGTGTTTCTTCAGGTTGGCTCAGGTAAATTGACTCTTTCCAGGCTTTTCTATTCAAGTCTTCTGAAATTTAAGTTTGTTTTCTCCAAAATAAATCGCATGGTTAACCACTGACAGCTCGTGATTTTTTTCAGGTATCTGCGCAACATATCGAAAAACCCTAAGGGCCCTGTTTATTGAAGAGAAAGGAGCAGCCACTGAAACTTCACCATCGATCGCCATGGAAGCCGTCAGTGTTGTTGAAGAGATGGAAAATCTTACTCTCAGGGTAGGCTTCAACCTCAGTTCTTTTACTAATACTTGCAGTTAGCATGCAAACGGCATCAATGAAAACAGTTCAGTCAATCCAAATATGTGCTCAGTAAATGGTGTTAAAGTAGTTTTACGGTTAATAACCAGCGGTTACACATTGTTAGAGAATAAAAATGCAAGGTAGAGTGTATTTTATTAAGTGACTCATTTGTTATTAATTTGTCAGTTAAGGGAAACTTGTTTTTGGTATTGGGTAACATAATCGTGTGATATTCCAGGGCATTAAAAAAAGGTTGCTTTACTCCCTATTTCGTTATTGCTAAAATTATACTCTCCCCTAATACTATGTTATTAAACTTGAGTTTATTCATATTCATGGAACACCATTATTTTTGGAATTTTCCAGCTGTGTTTGCTCGGTTGCTGTGGTTGGTTTCTCTTGGTGTTAGTCGAGATAATGAAATAAATTCGATGACCAGTTTTTAAAGGCGCTCTTCCTGGAAATAGTCGTTCGTGATTCTATAACTGGTCAGGAAATTCAAGCCGAATTGTGCTCCTTAAGTTGTTCTTTTTGGACATCGAACTATGTTTGTTTAATTTTAAATTCATACCTCGTTTACACCTTCCGCAAAAGTAGAAAGTACTGTGTACACATCGCAATTAGCGCTATGTTGTGTCTTTGAATATGTTTAAACTTGAGTGCACGAAAAGATAATGATATGGAATAGGCGGGCTTGAATTTTTAAGGAAAGCCCAACCCACGAAGCTTGGATTATACTTCTGACACGTATGTTATGAAATATTTAACAACAACTTTAATCCTTAAATTAGTGTGATTTTTGGGTTTGACTTGATGGAAATAAAGATTGTGATTTTTATATTTCTCACGTTGCTTTATCTTGGTCAACCACCTGAAAATTGATAGTTAAAATCTAGAACGAAAATATTTTAGTCACTGCGTGTAGCCTCGAAGGAAAATATGCTAAGCAGCTTTGCGCGCAATCGAACTAGTATCTTATGCGAATTACGCAGAATCTGATGTTGGCATAAAATTAAGGAATTGACAGTTTGACAGTGATCTGGCGGATCATGTGGTTGACCCCATAAAAGAAACGTGAGAAGTGAATCTGTAGTAGTTGCAGTCTAACGCAGTTGAAGTAGTTGCTGTGATAGTTAAGGTCAGTGAAGAGTGAAAGCCGAACAACATTGTAACAGCAATCGTTGGAAATAAAGGAGAGAAGTAATCAAACAACAGAGTGTTGAAGTAGCTGGCTAATTCCCCTTTAAAGCTGCTTTAACAACATTATAATACATTAACCAACAATTTCGGTCGACTGTCATTCTATTTGCCACAGAAGTGAAGAAAAGCCTTGGAACACACCTCTTTTGTATTCATTGTAAACTTTGAGCAAACGCAAACGTAAGTCGTCAAAATTCAATAACGTAACCATTTGGTGTCATGGGGGGAGGGGTCCGTACCCGCAGCACCGAGATCTGCCACAGTAGACTAAATGTAATTTGATTAAAACGTTTTTTTCCTATATCCACGCATAATTTTCAACATATTTCGGAAGACTATTCTCAGAAACTTGTCCCTGGAACAAATCCCTCACATTTAGGATGTGTTTATGCAATAAGACTGGGTGCAGACCTTGATGCGAAACAATCTAATTAGTTCCTTTTATAAATTCGTGTTGTCTACATTTTTAACGTTTTAATAGAAAATATGCACCGTGTTTCTATCGATTAAAAGAAACAGGGATGGAAGTTTGGGGGAATGAGAAATGCTGTGGGAACAGCCGCAGGCGAGTGTTTCCACAGGGCCGTCAGGGTTTTATGACATGTTGCGCAGATACCTGAATAAAACTCACGAACTGTCAGTAGTTAATGACAAAAAAATAAATATCAGAAGGAAAGTGAATAATATCAGAAGATTTGAATAGAAAAGCGTGCAAAGAGTCAATTTACCTGAGCCAAGCGAACAAAACCCCCCTACCTCCCCTCCAAAGTAACTTTGCCGCAGTTGTTGATTTCACTTCACCTCGTTTTGAATTAATTTGCGTTTCTCCGCCAAACGAGGAACATATGTCCTCGAAATAACGACATTTTTGCCTGCATCTGTTTCGCTTTTCGGTTCAAGACTTAATTTTAA
>JAHPZR010003459.1:0-12627 GCA_019787425.1 Platygyra sinensis | reverse complement strand
CCACCTCGACATCACAATATTAAACAAGATAAGGGCTGCGAAGGAGTGCGGCAGAAACTAACTAAGAAACTATTTTAGTCAAAACTCTAGCACTTTGTTTAAAAAAAAAAACGAAAAAAAAAATCAAAAATTAGCGGGCAAAATAGCGAGAACACGAAACTGTTCAAATTCCGGCAATCAGTTGTCCATATAGAAGTATTCATTTTACTATAAGGTCTATTTACCAAAAACTCGATGTTTGGCCAACAAATGACGAGAATCGTTTTGATGGCCAAATACGATAAAATCAAGCTGTCAGGCAGTAATAGCATGTATACAGTTATGAGCGCTTGCTACAGCTATAGCCTTGTACCTAGGCTCGATTTCCGCCTCTCTCTCGTGTCTGGTCTACCCTCCCCGAGAGTTCGAGGGAGGAGTGCGGGCTCCTATCCCGAACAGCGGCTAGTAATCGAGCCTGCCTTGTACCAGGTTTAAGAGTAAGACAAAATTTTACAGCGCGAATGTGACATCCAACTATATTTAAGCCTAACAAAATGAATAGAGGATAATACATGACTGCGCGTACATAGTTATTTTCAAGGGTGAAGTAACATGTTATTTTCATGTGTGAAGATATCGTGTTTACGCGCGAAAGCTCACCTCACGCAGATTTCAAGTTGGAACAAACACACCTAACATAGGGGCTAAACGAAAGAGAAAACTTCCAGGTCACCAGGAGCTGACTTTCGTGAAAATTCATAACACGCAAGAAATAAAGCTAGTTCCTTACCGTGTTATAGCGGAGCTCCGGCGGCCCGAAGGACCGCCAAGCGGAGCCCCATGACCATATAGTGAAAAATTGAATTGATTTTCTCATGGTTATCATGGGCAGCGGGATTGCTCGTGGGCGCGTGCGCACGACGACGACGACGGTGGTGAAGTCGCGCAACATGGCGGCCATACTCCAAATAATAGGTTGACAGAGACATGCAGTCTTGGTTTACCGTGTACTTCTTTGATATTGGACATCCATGTTATGATCAATTAACACCTGTCAAAACAAGGTATCTGCTGACCAGTATCACGTGACCATATTGCGGACTCAAATGTACAGCTCATCGAGGTCATGTTTTTTTTTGAAATTGACCGCTGACCAAGTGCTGGTTTTTAATTGGATCGCGGGCTCATGTCAAGAGTTGAAAACAGGGCAAGATTGTTCTGAAGTCTGTTAATCCTAGACCAGGATTAAGATTTATTCGAGTGATAACTTTTTCTTCCATACAAATATTTTTGCTGCTTTGTGTTGAGCATATGGTGATAATAAACTCAAAACAGAAAGTCACACAGTAAACAGAAAACATCACCGCAAAGTTACAAAACTCAAATCAACATTCTAACTTTTCCTGGGTTAGCTTAATCGGGCACTGAACAACTAGGCCAAAGAGCTACGCTTTTAGGCTGGCCTAAATCTATATATTATAAACGATAGCCTCTATTTGGCGCGAGAATATGCTAGGATATTTGTCTGAGGACATTATCTGTTCCACTAGAAGCCAACAGATTTAGTTTTCCGAGAGCATAGCTTGAGGAAAACTGTGAGCGTCGAGGAACAGATAATGTCTAAGGACAAATATCAGGGATTATTATTATCCATCAAATATTTTCGCTCCTGCGCGATTGGTTTAAGCGCTTCACGTGACCGAATTATTACCCAGCTAAAACTGGATAATATCCGAGGATATTCCCCAATTTTCAAAACCGTGTGTGTTGGAAAAAAATATATTTGAAGTAGAATGAACACAATAGCCTCTGCTTGGGGCGAAAATATGCTCAGCTATTTGTCCTTGGACATTATCTGTTCCTTGAAGCTTACAGTTTTCCCCTAGCCACACTCTCGGAAAACTGTTCGCTTCTCGGAACAGATAATGTTCGCGGACAAATATTCCAGCGTATTTTCATGCCAAATGGAGGATGTTTTTTTTTTTTTTTTTTACATGATAACACTAACATTCAAACTAGAAAAATATTGATCCTCCTAAGACTTTACTTCCATGATGTATAACAGAAGTTAAAAACTAGTATTTATACAAATTTTCGCTCAGAATGGGTACTTGGGTTTGTGATAATCTTCACTTGAATCTTTAAGCTTTAGCGTGACGCGGAATTTACATGACAGCCGAGAGTGCTGTCATGTTGGTTTTAAAAAGTGACTTAGTTCCGGGTGTTTGGCTATCTAAACAGTGAATGTATTAGAAAAAGTATTATGTTAATTTTCTTCAGGTCCTCAAGAGATAAATTCACGCAGTTGTAGCAAAACTCAATGATAGATGTTTGTGTTGGTTTCAGGTAGCCCTGTTCGAGCCCGTTCGGCCGGTTGGGCTCCAGCATGGCCTCTTCGTACAAATCTCTACAATTTTAAGTTTGGGTAAAACATTTCTCCGCAGTTCTTGCCTAAGAAAAATATTTGTGGCCTGCATCGTTTGGTGCATGAGGGGCTCTGCATGGTTACCTTCTTCATTTTTCCAGATTCTGGACTATTTAACTGTTTGGATTTTTATTTCGACATGTTTTGAATGGCGTGACACTGAAAACCAGCAATTGTGTTTATTATCCTTCAAATCTTTTTGGCAACGCGCGCAGATTTGACAATTCGGGAATACTTGACAACTTTTCACCGAAGTGGGAGGCACGGTGGCCGCATGGTTGGTGCACTCGACTCAGAAGCGAGCGGTCCGGGTTCGAGCCCTGGCCGGGGACATTGTGTTGTGCTCTTGGGAAAGCACTTGTCGTTACTGTCACAGTGCCTCTCTCCACCCAGGTGTATAAATGAGTACCGGCGAATTGTTGGGGAAAGCTAACAAACCTTCGGGGGAGTGACCTGCGATGGACTAGCATCCCGCCCAGGGGAAGTAGAAATAAGATTCCGGCCGCTTCATGCTACAGAAATCGGGATAAGCTCTAGCAGCTATGAGCTAACCCTTGGCTCCAAGGCTTCAAATTCACCGAAGTGGAGTTGACTAGCGGTGGATATTTACCCAGCCGCAAAGCAGCAAGGTAAATATATATCCACTGCTAGCCACCGATAGTGAGGTGAATAGCTGTTTTAGTACCAGTGAAACAGTGAGATAATAACATTAGTATATACTAAAACAGTGGATAGTGTTAAACGCGCGCGCTGATTGGCTCGTCAAACTACGAATATCCTGTGCTATTTACCTCCGAGCAACTCAAGAGAAAATGGCGTCCCGGTTTGCGGCCGTGACAAGTGAAGAAATAATCCAAATTAATTTTCTGTGGGGTATATATTATCTCACTGTTTTAGTATATACTAAAACAACTATTCACCTCAGTGTCGGTGGTTTGCGTTGGATATTTACCATTACCATTTATTTTGTAAATATACACCGCTAGCCACCTCCACTTCGGTAAATAGTTGTTAACTACAGATGATATCTTCACTGGTCACGGAGGCAAAACGGGACGTCATTTTTTACCTCTTGCTGCTCGGAGGTAAATAGCAAAGAATATTCGGAGTTTAACTAGCACCTTCAACGCTATCCACTGTTTTAATTTTAATTAATTAAGCTAGCGTGTCTTGCCAATTTGCGTGTTACCGTTTAATTTCCTCCGGCCGTCTTAAAACACTGTTATCTTTAATGTGAAACATAGCTATAGCTTACCTGATCCAACTGGAAAAAAAAAAAAAAAAACTTCCCGGTCGTCTTCAAGATGTGCTCCAAGACCCTTTTCGAAATTCCTCGAGCCACTTTTCTATTTCATCCATGTTGGGATAAGATTTTCGGCACAACACTTACAAAAGTTTCGCCGCTAGCCAATTCCGAGTTCACGCCTGTGGTGTGGGCTGATTGTGTCTAATTAAGGTATCAGTGTACCCCAAATGACCATCATTCTTTGGCGCCGCTTCACGGTTGGACGGTTGACGCAAACCCTACTAAAGTGTATATTTTCTGAAAGCTTAAAAATTGTAGATTACGACAGTTTATTCACGTGCACTAACGTAAAAAAAAAATTAAGGTTTCTAGATTACAGCGCGTTATTTCTCGAAGTATAGAGGTTCACTAATCAAGTTCGTTTCCGGTCGGATTTGAGCGGGAGAACGCGATTAAATGTCTTCTTTCCACCTTTCTCTAAAAAAACGGTGTCGGGAAATGCTGATTACTTGTCTGGCGCCCGTTTCTCGAAAGACCCCGAAACTTTTCGGGCCCGTAAAGCCATTTTTAGTTCATCAATATCTAAAAACGGAGAAGTGTTTACGCCGGAAACTTCTTGTATGAAGAGAACTTCTTTTCATATTAAGAATCTGTGAATAAAGTAGCTTTGTAATCGTAAGGTCGGGAATTTTGTTATGACTTTTCGGGCTCGAAAAGTTTCCGGGGCTTTCGAGAAACGGGCACCAGGTTTGTTTCTGACACGCAGTTAAACTTTGTAAGGTTAAAAAACATGAATTCTCTTCACTAAAATAGCCATAACTTTTGAGAGAAGCAAAAAATAAAAATTCCCCGACACCGTTGTTTTGTCCGATTATCGGACAACATTCTCTCCAAATTTCAGCGAAAAAAGTTGAAAATTCGCCGGAAACGAACTCAAAATGTTCGCTTCATTCGCTGAAATTTTCGTTCCGAGATTGAGGAAAATATACTTTAGGGCGTTCTTCCGGTGTGAAGAGATAATTACATAAGATGTCAGAAAATTAATGACCTGTTGATGGATCAAGGGAAATATTATTTTACTTTAAAAATAGAGCTCATATCAATTACCAGGCGGGAAATATCCTTTTGCAAGATCTGATTTCCGCCGCTCGCGCAACAAGGTTAGTAAGGACTGAAAAATTTTCGGTCAAAGTTTGGTTTTCTGCTTTTTAAAAGCCCTGGCTAATGTGGATTCACATTCCTTCTAACGAAACAGCTTGAGAGATGCCGAAGACAAGGAAAAAGCGTTTGCGTAAACAAGGGAAAGGAAACCTTCGGGACTTACGCGTGCAGATATCGATCAAGAAGTTACAACTTCGAACGGCGAAAGCGCTTAGGAAATTATGATCAGAGAATTGCAAAGTCCTCGACAGGCAATCCTCGTTTTGACAAGACACGATCCAACATGAACCAAGCCCGGATCTTACAGAAACATTCTCCAACAAAGTCACATCTACGTGACAAAACCGACAAGAAACTGATTTCAAGAAATTTTCTTGCAGGCGATCGTCGGCAACAGTTGTTCTACCAACTTTTGCTATGACTCTTGTGAGTCCGGTTCTGCGGGTTCGTCTTTGCCTTTGCCTTCAGTTTTCGCCCGGCTAGCACTAACGGTATCGTTTTCCCATCGATTTTGTTCTTGATCACTAGCCGCAAACACATCCACTCGCTCCTTCACGAATGAAATTGAACCCTTTGTCCTCCTTGAAGGTTTCTTGAGAACTTCGCACTAGCGAAAGGACAAGAACTTTTGCGTTTTTTCTTCGATGACATGGGATAGATATAGGCTATTAAATTTATAGTCTATAAATACTCGAAGTAGTACATCGACAAATCGAACAACATCGCGTCTGTCACGCGAGCTTTTAATGCAAATTTACTCTCGTGACAAAGTGTCGACAGGGTGTTGACAACTATCAATTAGAGATAATTAATGGAAAGAAACGTTTTTCGTTAATAACTTTGCTTAGAATCAATCTTTTTTCATAGAATTTTCTTTAAATGAAAGATTGCAATAATATCTATCTGAAAAAGCGAAAAACAATTTTTTTGGGGTACACTGAAACCTTAACAACTAGCCACCGGCATTGAGGTGAATAGTTGTTTTAGTATATACTAAAACAATGAGATAATATAGACCACAACAAATTAATTTGGACGATTTCTTCCCTTGTCACAGATGCAAACTAGGACACAATTTTTTCTCGAGTTGCTCGGAGGTAGATAGCACAGGATGTTCGGAATTGGACAAGCAAGTCTGCGCGCGCCATCAACGCTATGTAATGGTAATAGGACTGAGTGGAGTCCAATTCGGTCTGTAATCATACGAGTGATAACAAAATCGGACGACCGCGCAGCTGGAGTCCGATTTGTTTATCACGAGTATGATTACAGACAGAATTGGACGACACGAAGTCTTATTACCAATTAATCATAAAAATTTCAATTACCGAGAAAAGAAGAATAGCAAAGTTATGAAATAAAGGGAAAATTTGCATTTAATGTCGCTCTGAAATCGACAACAGTCAAAATGGATTTGCTGGTTGCCAAGTGACGAGCGAAAAACAAGTGTTATGTCAGTCAAAAACGCAACCATGCATGAAAAGCGCTCAACTGCGCAGACTCTTTGCAGAATTTGGTTAAAATTCCGAATGCTTGCCAGGGCAGTTTTTCCAGCAAGATTCAAGGTTTTTAAGCTGAGTCAATAGACAGCTCACTTCAAGTTGTAAACATCAAAGCCAGAGTCAATTATGATTCTTCGTTTCCTTGGCTTTTTTGGACGGGGATTTTCTTAAGTTGCTGGTGTTTTTTAAACACACTGAACTGTTTATTGAAAATTTAAAATGGCGCCGGGAGATTTTTGTAGCCATGCTGTATTTGCACGACGGCATACCGGTGAATTCTGCCACATTCGCTAATGAAGAAACTTGGTTTTAACTGATTGGAACTGCTGGTCGAACATTCTCCTACAACTGGTGGATTTGCTGAAGCTGCAGGCACCGAACTGTGCAAAGGGAATGTCGAAGAAATCGCAGATATCGAGCTGGATTGTACAGGCACGTATCCGCTAGCAATGTAAAACAATTCTCGTCTTTCACTGGCAGTTAAAAGCATTAATGTTTTTGGCTTTACAACGTTCTACCTATGCTGCCATCCATGATTTAGTTGCTCGAGCGATGTTTTTGGAGGCTGTGGTTTTACTATTATTTATTTCTGAAATTTCTCCGTCTGATACAAGGGGAAAACTTGGCTTGGTCTACTGTCATTGTTCCTGTGTTTTGATTTTGTTGAACAAAATGAGGATTTTCGAGAGAGGAAATAGTAGCATATTGTGCAGTGGTATTACAGCCGGGTGTATGTTTACCTCCGTTTGCCGCGGTTGTTGCGAAGCGATAAACAATGCTGTGGATGGCTGAACTTCATCTGAACATGTTAACATATCCACAAAGGAACTCGTCTGGATAGTTCGCATAAACATTTTTTCCATAGGATAAAATAAATCACTTCTGTCTTCTAAAACATAATCATTGTTCAAGGGGAAAAAATTCTCCATTTTGAAAAAAGCCCCAACTTAGGACTTTGTACATTTGTTTCTATGGTGATTGAAACCAAAGTTGTGATTGGTTGATTTAAACCACAACTTTAAATGTGATTGGTTAATTATAACTACATCTTTGAATGTGATTGGCTTATTGAACTGTCCGATAACAAACTGTCCGATAACAAGGTGTCCGATAACAAGGTGTCCGATAACAAACTGTCCGATAACAGCTTGACAAGTGAGTTAGTGGGAAATAGGAGTTTTTTAAACCAATCACAATCGAGGAAATTTTAATTTCTATGATTACCACTGTTATAACATAACTAAAGCAAAGCGCGCGCTCTGATCGGCTAATTAAGCATCTACTATTTGCCCATGGGTGTATGCTGCTGACGTACTCAATAACTAAAGCAAAGCAAAGCGCTTTGTGATGTAGCTCAATTTGTTGCAGACTCACTCGGCTGTACCTCGTCAGTCCACAACATTTTGACCACTGTGATGACGCGTATTGATGTCGATAAGAGTACAGACCACGCTAAACAACATTCGATTTGTTTTTTACCACAATATCAAAGATAACGAAATAAATATTTGTCTTGACAACTGAAAACACCTACTCGAACTTGAAATGGCACGCGCTGCATGATGCAAATGAGCTGCTTGTACGCGTCAGACTTTCCTTTCAAAAACTTTTACAAACTCGCTTAATATGTAGAGACAAGACGACAAAATTGTTTAGGAAACGAGTAACGACACGTACTCGTTGTCGGTAAGAATACAGAGCACAATAAACCACATTTTAATTTGTTTTTTACCACAATATCAACGTCAAAGAAAATGTTTTTCTTCAGAGCGCGAGCTGAAAAAGGCATTGAGTGACATATTGACGCGAGCAGCGTGGTATGGACTCTAAAAGACTTCGGTTGTTTTAATGTCTCAATGTTACGTTATAAAAGAAATTGTCAACGCCATAGCGTGTACTATTGAGTTATGGATGCACTTGGGAGGTTTGCTAAGCACTCAAGAAGCTAGGGTCTCACTAGGCTATCGTCTCGTGCGACTCTTACGCTTCTTTCGTGCTTAGCAACCTCCCGCGTGCAATATGCAACTCAATATGCCAGTTAGGTTGAGCTTTTAAATGGAAGGTATATAAAGCGCTAATGGTACGGCTAGGAGCATACAGAAAGAATGGAAATTATATGGAAGCTGTACCATTGGAGTTTACGTGTATTCCGTATATTATTGATGCACAAGCTTTGTTGGTCCATGTTACGTCTGGATAAGTTGTCAAGTTGCATTCTTCACGTTACCTATAGCTAAGGATTTATTAGTTAAACAGATAGGTGCCCTAGTTATTTAGTAAAGACTATCAACCAATGAAATTTTTTTGACCAAAATCTTTTAACAACAGAGCATGACTTAAGGTGGATGGTACCAGTTTCCAGTACTTTCCAAGACTTAAAGTTCGATATGTCATTATAACCACTCTTTATCGGTTAATGCCACAATCATGGTATCACCAAACTGTCCAATCATCGGTGAACAAGTTGCTGTTAATTTTGTGGCACAATGAGTTACCATAGCAACAGTATGACTTGCTAAAAACACCCTTAATTTTAGCTCTAAGCGCTTATAACTCAAAAGCGAGCTCGGTGACCCCCATTTTTTATTACTGAATTGTATTTAGCATGATAAGATGCAACTTTTTGCAAACTTTTAAAAAAGGGGATTTAGAGCCACCTTAAATTTTTGAAAACTTAAGGTGGCTCTGAACCCCGTTAGCAGAATTTTTTTAAACGGGTAAAAGAAAGGAAATTATAACATAGCTATATGCTAGTGCGCGCTCTGATTGGCTAATTCTTTATGAAAAAGAAATGGATGGTTCATAAAGATGGTTCAGGCTGACGTCATTGTCGGTGAAATTTCTTGCCAGCAGAAGTTTTTTCTCGCAAATTTTTTTCCAGTAAAACTTAACTTTAGCTGTTACTTATGGCTAGTATTATCCAACATTTGAGTCAGGGTTTCTCGGTGACTTTGAAGATTTAGAAAACGTGTCTGAAATAGTTGCAAAAACATCGGAAGCGTCAAAGCGAAAGTGCTACCAGTGAAAACAACACGTGCACGTGCAGAATTTGCAATTTGATCAGTGCAGAAAAAGCGACTTTTCAGCGTGAAAAATGTCTTGCTATGTTATAAAAGCAATGGACAATATCCAGCGTGCGTCCATCCAATTCGGGATGCATTTGGATAGTTGGGAGAGCACTCAGGTAGCTAGAGATGCTCTCGGCTGCGCCTCGAGCATCGACTCTTACGCTACCTTCGTGCTCTCCCAACTATACGCGTTCATCCCGAATTGGATGGACGCACGCTAGACATCGTCCATTGCTTAAAAGGACTGACTTTCCTTTTTATTTTTATATGGTTACCTTTAGAAATAGTTTCTGGCAAGAAAAAGAACGCCCGCTTAGGACGCGATATCAATTCTATAGCATCGTTTTTTATGAATCCAGACAGATATTTGAACGGAACATGACTCAATGACCCGGAAAGGTCGAAATGGTATTGTTACGAATTACTATTGAACTTTGTAAGGTATCTTGAAACATTGTAGCGTTTTTCGAGAGCATTTTTCGCTATTCTGTGCCAATATCTGTCTGGATGTGTAAAAACGGTGCTAAACATTTGCACCCCTATCACCCTTATTTCTGTAATATGTCACTAAACTTTTAGCCTGCTTCCAAGCCATGTAAAGGGGTCAAAAAATAGAGAAAGGAGGGAAATGAAAGGAAGATAAACAGGTAAAAGAAAGGAAAAAGGACTGACTTGGCTTTTAATTTTCATATCGTCACCTTTTGACATGGTTTCTGGCGAGAAAAAGAACGCCCGTTTCGGGTGCGTTATCAATGTCACCTTGATTTCACTAAACTTTTCGGCCGCCTCCAAGGCATGTAAACGGGCAAAAAATAACCGTTTTATTACAGGCGGTGTTTTTTTTCGCTACCCTTTTTATTGCATCCTACGCGGTGATGTTTTCATTATATAAGGTGCTTAATTTCCTGTATACGGTGGTCTACAGGTCTGTTCGTTATACGTGGTGATTTCTTCTTGCACTGCATTCTTCCCGATAGATGTAACCTGAGTATTAGGCTCCAAAAAAATTGGTTAAAAACAGATCTAACAAACGTTAAAACTAAATTTTCAGCCGCCCTCTGCGGCTTTCTTCAAGTCACGGAATGCAAATTCATTGCTCGTTGCTCTTAAGGGAGAAAACCAGTGATGAGCAGACCCAGGGGGAAAGGTGGTCTTTCATTGATAGAGTTTTTGTCGAGGAATGAATGCAGCGAAACTAGATATAGAAAAAGCCTTTTGTTCTTGGTGTTCACGCCTGTTTCCAGAATGTTCGGATAATTTGGGTGACTGTCGTGGCCAGTGGTTTCGGCATTCTGTCTTATCGTGGAGCCGATATTCCCATATTAGCTCCAGGCTTGTGTTCTTTTTCTATATATTTGCATTTCATGACTTGCTTACTACATTTCTCCGAAGAAGGCCGCAGAAGGCAGGTGAAAAGAAAAAAAAAAAAAAACTGGCTGTCAAGGGACTTCGTGGCCAGGAGCGCTTGAAAACTTTCGCTTCGTCGAGTGCCCTACCACCCGCCAATGCCTCCCACTACTACACGAACATTCTGTAGTAATTCACTATTATCCTGGCGCAGTTTTTTTTTCTTTCAACAGACCTTCTACCACCTTTACTATCTTGAATGACAACAATTCTCAACCCAAGCACCAATTCCACAAGAAAGACAGGTTCTTCACACAGAACATAAGAAAACTCTTTGTCAGTTTCACAAAACAGCGGTAGTCTGGCGACACACTTTCCATACTCTGTGTGAAAGTTTCGATGCAAATTTTGCAAATATTCTCGGAAACCATTACAAACACGGACGAAACTGGATTAATTGCTTGAACAACCGCCGTTTGTTTTGTGATGCATGCAAAGTTGACATGACAGCCGGAAATGGTTTTGGTTGGTTAAAACGTACATTGACGCTTGTCACGCTATGAGAAGTTGGAAGACTGCGATAAAGACCATGGTGTAGGCCTTTTCTTTGCCAGGTGCTTCCTTCTCCTACCACGCGAGTAGGAAAAGCCTGAGACTCATCGATCAGGCTACGATATATGCGGTGCTTTCCACAATGCGTGCGTTGCTAATTCATTATAGTGGGTGCGTTATATTCACGACGCCTCGTTTTCGCTTGATTTAAAACGAGGCTAGCAACTCAGGCAGGACTGGGTAAACTGGTATAAAGGTCATTATGCATAAAGTAACCTCAGCGTGTACTGCCATTTTTTAAGCTACATTTATAAGGGTTAATTTTATAAGGAGCAAATTTTTAGGTTCCTCCTCAAGCAAAGGGATAGAGAATGAGATTTAGGGATATTACACACCACAGGGACTAGGAGGGAGTCCCGGGTCCCGGAAAGGGAGTAAAAACCTATTACAGATACTCATATAGAAAGGACTTGGGGACTCAAGGTACCTTTGAGAGCTCAAAAAGCTATTTGGGTATTGCTTAGGGTATTCATCCTCTAAAGGTTCCCACCGGAAGCTCTCGAGGTACTTTTAAGGGGAAAACAATATGACAGGAGATTTTTGATAACCAGGAAGTCTTGAACTTTGTCTTAGAATTTGTCCTCCAGGGGTGAGAAAAATTTCAAGCCACGCCAACAAAATACGATCTTGGTATGACGAGCGTCCCTCCTTTTTATTTATTTATTTATTTATTAATTTATTTATTTATTTATTTATTTATTATTATTATTATTATTATTATTATCATTATTATTGTTTATTTTTTTTATGATAGTCCCTCTCCTAGGAGAGGGAAAGAGAGAAAGAAAAGACCTAACCATTTGTAACATGTCACATTGTGAAAGAGTCCTAGTTAAAGAAATCTTAATTGAAAGATTCCCCTTTTAGAAGACCTTTAAATTTAGAGATTTCTCGTTTCAAAAGTTTCGCAGTTCCCCGTTCCCTGTCCCTTATTGCCCCTTCTCTCTTTTAAAAACAGCCATTATCGCAACTTTGAGATCGAGTGCAGCAAGGTTTCCATCTGACAAACATGCCACGACTTCCATTTCTCCTCTTTCAACTTCAAATCTTTCTTTCAGCATACCAAACACGGTCAATATAGCTTCCATGTCGGAAAACTTTTCGGAAACAGACGAAAGACAAACTTAATACATGTAGCTTCGAAATGGCGCTCCACGTCTTGTTAGCTCAGGCCAAGGTACCCAGTCTTCACAAATTTGTTGGCCTCGTTTTAGATAAAGGGATAAAGGGCTTCCCATGATGTTTTGCCTCCAACTACATTGTTATTTTTATTATTATTATTTTTTT
>JAHPZR010003456.1:112500-117039 GCA_019787425.1 Platygyra sinensis | reverse complement strand
GCAATGGCCTATGGAAAGCAAACCAGTCAGTGAATTTTCTTCTCTTTGTCTCTTTCCAATACACTGAGCTTTATACCTTACCAATTGTTCCTTTTTCAGCAAAGTCAGTCTGATCTGACCAGTTTTTAAGTGGAGTGAAAAGACATAAACTATCCGAACTCGATATGTTGTGAAAAATGTTGTAAGAGTTCATCGTAAGAAATGAAAGAAAATCACAATGAAAGTAAAATAATACTGTAAACGCTGAAATAGCACATTTCTTTGGTTTGAATTGGGCACAGCTAATAGGTTATTTTAGTAAGATTTCTACAGAGCGTCATAACATTAGTTAGGAAAACTAAGAATGTTTTCATTTCACTAAAATGTCCTACCTTCACCAATGAACAAAGTAGGCAAGCTCGAAGATTTCTCAACTCTTTTGGAACACTCTCCATCTTTATGAAACGTATACCCGCCCCAGGGCCTCACCGCAAACCTTGGCACTCCGATCATAAAAATGACGCGATGGGCCGACGCGATGCTCTTCCGAAGGACAACCGAAAGCCATGCGAAACCACGTGACTAAACCATGCGAATTTGGCGCGAATCCTGCATGCGTGATCGATTGATCGAGAGCTTGGTCGCTTGCTGGCCTTCACAATATTTACACATGTTGTTTTGTGAAGCTTAAACCTGTAACATCAACGTTTGCGTCCATCTATGCAGATAAAGATATGAACCCAGTTTTATCGGCGGTAAGTTGTTTCATTTGATATGCAGCCTTGTTACGTAAGTGGACCATGCGGTTGTGTTCGTTCACCGTCAGGTCCTGAAATTGCTGAAAATAACGACTCGCTGTGGCCGGTAAATCTCGATATATTGCGACCTTGCGCTTCAAAACTAACAACCCTCCAAGACAAGACATGTTAATCTGATTTTGTGGAAATAACTGAGGGGAAATACCGGGGGAAATGCGGATAAAATAAACTTGAAAAGCACGCAGAGCAAGCTTACATCAATTGTGCTGCCCAAGGATAATTTAAGCCTAATTCATTTGAATGCCTCTATCCTTTTGGTCTCTAAAAAGCTGTAGTTTTGTTAAAAGAAACCTGAATGATTTGTTTCTCAAACTTAACAATGTACGCCGATGACCACCAGATGTACGTCAAAGGAAGGGAACATGAAACAGTACGATGCAGAATGAAAACACAGGGCCAGCAAGTACTGTCATGGTATTCGAATAATTTTCTACTAGCCAATCCAGACAAGTTTCAGTCTCTAAACATCAATCCACGAAAACTTGATAAGGACAAGAGAGACAAAACGCTGAGTATTAACGATCTTGATATTGCAAACACAGAATTAATCAAACTACTTGGAGTTCATATAGATGCAAATCTCAACTTCAGTGAGCATATCAGCAAATTATGTATTAAGGCAAGCCAGAAAGTTGGAGTACTCTCACGTCTTCGGAACTTAATACCCTGCAAGGCCAAGCTACTACTGTATAAATCTTTTATACTGCCATATTTAACTTACTGTCATCTAACCTGGCATTTTTGCAAATCATCGGACAATAGAAAGTTAGAACGAATACAAGAACGGGCCCTAAGGGTAATATACAAATCCCACTCTGCTACATATGAAGAACTCCTAAGGCGTGCTGATATACCCTCTTTATATAATAGACGGCTTCAGGACATCACTGTACTTATGTACAAAGTCAAGCATAGTCTTGTACCTGACTGCGTTTCTGAACTATTTGTCCGCAAAGGCTCTACATACTTGCTACGGAACAGTGACTTTGTATTACCACGTTTTGAAACTATACGTTATGGCAAGCACTCTGTTAGATATCTTGGGCCGTTTTTATGGTCAAAACTTACTGAAAATCAGAGGGATTCGCCAAGTTTACGTGTTTTTATAAACAAAGTAAGAAAATTGAACCTCGACGAGATAGTAATTAACAACAGCAATTGCTGTAATCTTTGTAGTCAATAGAAATTATTTTATTTTTAAATTTTATCTTGTACATAAGTTTTCCTATAATTTTAATCATTTTCCTGTAAATATTTAATTTATTTATTTATTTATTTATTTATTTATTTATTTATTTATTTTTTATAGGTGCATTTTATTAGTGTCCCCAATTAGTCTACCGAGGCTAAACAAATCGACACTTAAATAAAGGTTTTACTTTACTTACTTTACTTACTTTACTTGTTTCTATCACATTCTATATGCCGATGATGCGCAAGGGTACATTGTAGAAGTACACTTTGAACACCTCATGGTTTAAAGTGTTGCAGAAGGCATCAAGATCGAGACAATAATGCAATGTGTTGCCCGTTGTGCTTGCTGTTCCAGAAATTGCCCAAACCCCTCCCATGGAAGGGTCTTTAGTTTCCCCACTAAAACTATGTACTTAGATGTAATTAGTTAAAGGAGAAGGTCACTTCAAAAAGCATATTTTATTTGTCATCACCAATAAAAAGTTTTTATTTAGTTAAGTTACTCACCGAAGTTCCAGCTTCTAAATTGCATTCTATCCCGAGAAATTTGTCTTCAAAGTTGTCTAAAATTTGGCATCGACAGCCGCCATTTTGAAACAAATGCTCAGCAGCCAGGTCGCGCTAGGCCGCTAAGCGCGACGTCATCGTTGCCGCGTATTTGTTTACTCAAGGTATTCACCCTTACCGTTTTGAGCCAGAACGTGTTCCTAATCCTGAGGATAGCTAAAACGAAGAAGTAAACAATCGCTTAGAAGGCACATTTTGGTGTTCTTGTGAGCGATGTCAAATCATGCCAACGCAAAGAGAACGTGTCACAGAGAACAGCCAGAGGAAGAAAACAAAATTCAAGGTAGAATTTTAAGCATATACTGCATCGGTTGCACTAAATGGAACACAATTTTCTTTGTTTGAGGATTTCAGTCGGAATTCAGTGAATATTTCTGACTACCGGCCGGGCATTTAGTCTATTTGAGACGGTGACCGGCAGTCGGATAAAGACCATTGCAATTTTATGGTACGCACAAGCTTGCAGAATTCGGCCACAAACATCGCATCTTCTCATTAGGTTCAAAAGAAGCTTTCTGTTTTCTGTAGCAATTCGTTAAATATCTCAAACTGCCGATGTAAGCGTAAATTTTCTATAAGTGTCAAGCACATGCCGATTTTATAGGATGCACAAGCTTGGTTACTTCGTCATCATGCACACCAACATAATTTTTGGAATCACTCTGCATTTCTAAAGAAACATCAAATGCCATCAAGAAGTTTGAAAGAATCTTTTAGTGTAAATTCTGTGAAAATTGCTGACTGCCGGCATTTAGTCCATTTAAGACCTTGTTCGGCTACCGGACATTTAGTGATTTAGACACAGCGAAAATAAAAACACAGACACTTGATATAAAAAATAACTGCTTATGGCTGTATTAAACCGCCTTTTAATATCTAAAGCAATTTACAAAGAAAATTGTGTTCATTTACTGCAACCGATGCAGTATATTATAAGCTTAAAATTCTACCTTGAATTTTGTTTTCTTCCTCTGGCTGTTCTGGGCGACAAACACATTCTCTTTGCGTTGGCATGATTTGACATCACTCACAAGAACACCAAAATGTGCCTTCTAACCAATCTATAGCTATCCTCAGGATTAGGAACACGCGGTAAGGTTGAAGACCTCGACTTGACCTCGAGTAAACAAATGCGCGGCAACGATGACGTCACACTTAGCGGCCTAGCCTTACCTGCCCGCTCAGAGCATTTGTTTCAAAATGGCGGCTGTCGATGCCGGCTTCTTTGGAGACAAATTTCTCGGGATATGATGCACTTTAGAAGCTGAAACTTCGGTGAGTAACTTAACTCAATACTAACTTTTTATTGGTGATGACAAGTAAAGTACACTTTTTGGAGTAACCTTCTCCTTTAATTACAGTATTTACATAATTTGCAAGGCGGGAAAATGGCTAAAAGTATGTTATTTATAGTTTTTTATTATTTTGTATTTGATGGTCTTCTTAAAATTATACATTGAGTTTGTTTTGATGATTTTGCTGTCAAGAGAATTGCAGAATTTAGTTCCCTGAAAAAATACAGAAATTTTTTAAATTTTTTTTGACAGTAGGTTAAGTGCAAAGCATGAGAGTTCCTAGTGTTCTAGGTGTGAAACTGATTGTCTCGGAGAAGTTTGTAACTAAATCATGGTGGTAAGGATGAGTGCTTGTAAGAACAGTTTAATGTCACTGTTCCTTAACAAAACCCACCAACTGCGGCGTAATGTTTATTAAACATGCGGGCTACTAAATAAAGACAATGAACAACTCAAGTTGATGTTAATGGGGGAGTGCTGCCTTGCGTTAGGTTAGCCTGTGCGACTTCCGGCTATTGCGTAACAAACGAACCTCACTTATCTCCCCAAAACCACGAGCTGAATGCAAAACAGCATGTGCTCGATCGGACAAGAGTATCGGTTAGCAGGCGATATTCAGAGACAATGAGGTCAACAAGCTTGGGGGAAGTCGCTGCGCAGACTTCACCAAAACATGTAGGAGTGAC
>JAHPZR010003456.1:82500-107500 GCA_019787425.1 Platygyra sinensis | reverse complement strand
CTACATCGACCGAGATATCTGCCGATAGTCGGTTGATATGTTGACCCGACATGTCTCGGTCGACATCTCAACCGATATGTCAACTGACATAACGGTCAACACTCGGCTGATATGTCGACCGATACATCGGTCGAGAGTCGGTCGATATGTCGACCGATATATCAGTCGAGGGGTGCACAAAATACACATGATCCAAAAAATTAAAAGTAATGCAAACAGCACATCTCAGAAACCTTGATAAAAACTCCTGTCTTCAAAGATATAGTATTTTGGCGTGAACGATTTGTACCATATAGAACCAGAGATATCATTTTCCCAACAATTTCTATGGCACTTTTACGCAATAGATGGCCAAAAGCCAGAAAACGTTTCTTCAGCACAAAATTAAATGTTTGTGTTAGCGGTTGTTGCAGAACAAACAAATGTAGGCAACTGCATTCTGAGTTATGAAAATAGCTACAGTATCAGGATTGAAAAATTATGGAGGGTGCAGTTCATTTGCACTGAGCAAGATTCACAAAATCAACTCGCATGAATTAAAATGTATGTAACTCTTGTAGTTTATGAAGATGTAAAAGCTCACTTCGCCATTTCTACGAACTATTTCCTTCCCTTCGCAAATTGTTGTTAAAAACAATTGTGTTCTCAGATGATGCAAATTCAGTGCCTTATAATTATCGCTATGTATGTTTGATATTTGATCTGAATCAAGCGAATGATCAATAAATACATTGATCAATGCACACGTATCTTCACGTTAGACGGTCCCATCGATTTTCCAATGAACTGCAGAGCAACAGTCACTACACATAACCGGTTTCTTACATGTAATATATGCCATACTAAGTGCTTTAGTGATTCTCGAGAGAAACGAGAAACTTCTTGAGAGAAACGAGAAATGTCTCAAGAGAAACAAGACTCATCTCGTGAGAAACGAGACGAGGTGGTAACTTAATTTTGAGCGGTACTGTATATTCCAGCAGGTTTGATTCTCCTTGAACTTCGGTTTATAAATGATTTTTGTTTCCAGACACAGAGCTGACAAACAATTGTATGTGGGCGTCTACTTGAACCAGCAACAGCTTGAGCTCTGCCAACATGCTGGGCGCATTTGATGCTGGGCTTGTCAGCTAGATTTAGCTTTCATGTATCTTTGAGCACTTAGTTTAAAGTGCCTATAACCCCAAAAAATGTTTCTCACTTAGTGCAAGCCCTGTATGGAATTAGGAAAAATGCCACAAAAATTTTTGCATTCAGTTGAAACCCTAATTTTTTATGAATTTTTAAAATTCAAAAAACGCGCGCTTTTTCAAAACACGACCGAGCAGCAGAATCACTTAGAGTAGTCTGGGTATAGCGCAGTTTGTGACGTCATTCCAGGCCATTGATCGCTTTTTAGTTTGGGACAATCTTTGCTTCCGTCGAAAGAAAGGAAATCCCAGATAAATGCGTTATTTTCGGATGCAACAACAGGCCAAACAAGGCAAAGGGCACATCCAGGGCATAGTTTCTCTTCGAGTTCTTGTTCTTTTTTGTCTTTCTGCCTCATATTGAGCTAGCCAGTTCTCGTCTGCTAAAGGCTCGATAGCGTAGACATCTTCCGGTTCATCATCATCTGAGGTGTCTTTTTGTTCCCTCGCGTTTGACATGACCTCGACTTCTAAGTCGTACTCTACCTCCGTTCCTGCGGTCTCGGAATCCGAGCTTGAGTCAAAGCTAGCATCGCTGGACGACATTATCAAGAGATACGATTTTACAAGTTTTTGTTCTAGAATCGACGTTCCTTAGACAAAATACTTGACGCTGCAAACACCAAACCCGTAAGTACAACAACCGTAGCGACGCCTGCAAAGGCCTGGAATGACGTCACTAGGCCCATTCTCCCGTTTGCTCGGTCGTGCTGCAAAGGACGCTCACTCATAAAAATTCATAAAAAATTCGGATTTCAACCAAATGCAAAAATTTTTGCGATATTTTTCCTAATTCAATACAAAGATTTCACTAAGTGAAAAACAATTTTGGGGTTATAGGCACTTTAAGTTTCTCCTCGGTGGTGACCCACGATTAATTTTCTTCCTCTGGTGTTCCAACAACAACAACATTTATTTGTACTGCACTCTAAATTTTACAAGTGTCAGTGACTGGTCACCCAAATAACTATATAGCTAAACGACCATTTATACAATAATCGACAATTTTTGAGTTATGTTTTTGTAAAAAAAATACCTCTTTGACTTAGACAGCATGTCAGGTATGTTATGGACGGGTGGTTCAGTGAGTGGGTCAGTGGGAGATGTATGTATGTCACACCAATCAGATTGGATCTACTATTAAACACCAATCAAATTTCCTGTTGTAAAGGTAAATGGTATGTGAGAAGATTTGATCCCGATACAGTTGAGAACGGCCAAATTTATTTTTCTGTAAAAGAGGGGGAAGTATCATATATATAATATATTGGGTTTATGTCAACATTTTCTGTGGGTTAGGCTGAGGATTTTGTGGGCGGGTTTGATAGTCATTAGCAACTGGATAATCAGTCAAAGAAACGGTGTTTGGGATATAACTGCGAGCGTGCAATGAAGGGTGAGCTTTTCTCATTATATAAGGTTTTGAATTAAATGAGTTAGCCGTTCTACTAATTATGTTGATGTGGTTTCTATGATAGGAACAATTGCATTTAAGGGGGCAGAATGCACTAGTGGGAATGTAAAGAGGTTGTGACCAGGTTGGAATCGTTTATGTGCATGTTGTGGTGAAACCTAAATATTGCTGCAGAGTCGAGGGCAAGTTGTTAATTTCAGCATCCATTGATCAGTTTCAGTAATAAGTTTCAATGAGAAAAGCAAAGAGACTTGAATTAATTTTGTCAACAGAACAAAAAGAAATTATTCTGTGACGATTTTACATTAATAATGCTTCTTGTTTACTACTGGGATGAGAAGATATGTTGTAAATGAAACTTAATCTTTTCTCGTTAATGTTATCAGGGTTTCAGCTTTATCACATTCATAGCCAGCACGAATAGTAACAGAAGAAAAAGAAAATTTCTTGTTTAAGATAACTTGAATGAAGGTGTATGAAGTCTTGGGAGTTGTATGATTGTGTTAAGTACAAGGTCTTTGGTGATTGAATAATAAAGACTGACATATATGCCAGTTTGTGCTTTTTCGTCTGGTTTGGAGGGGATTGTGACAGTTACATAATATACTTTGGGTTGTTTCAGTGTAATGGTGGCTGGTTATGAACTAGATGAGTTTCGTGTTTTGAAGTAGTTCATGAGTCAGTAGTCAACAAATGGGAAGAGATATTTTATTTCAGGTTACAAAGGGTAACTTGATACTTTTGTTTTTCACAACGAGTAAATTCAATTAGAGGTCACGAATCCTTGCTTCTAGTTCAGAGAACATATTTTAGAGGAGATGAGACAATTAAGATTTGAAACAGTTTTAACGTTTACGAAATAAGTGGAAGTGACAATATCATGTTTTGTTCTTGTATGCAAATGTAACGAGATATTTTTATTTTTAGTTACAAAAGGTAATTTGACACTCTTGTTTTTCACAAGGGAGTAAATTCAGTTCAGGTGATGAATCATGAGGACTTGTTCCCCGATATGTTTGCTATTTTTAGTTAGAAATGGTAACTTGACACTTCTGTTTTCACAAGGGAGTAAATTCAATTAGAGCTGACGATTTGTCACCATATGTTCCCATGAAATGTTTGAACAAACAAAACGAGATATTGCTATGTTTAGTTACAAATGGTAACTTAACACTTAAATTCAATTAGAGCTAACAAGTTATGGCCTCTTGTACTTCACTACTGAAGATAAATATCTAAATTAAATTATACGTTGACTTGTAAAAACGTGATGATCTTACTTTTCATGGGAACGTTTGTAACATGATCCCCTTGTTTTCTCGAAAATTCAAGTTGGATGTGCTTTTTCTTCACTGCACTAATTATCATTTCACGGATAAAAACTAATCTAATTATCAGATGATGATCACATCTAACAAGTTGAGTCACGGAACGGCAAGTTCTTATTCTGTTGCCACCTTTGGCGTCAAAAACCACTTCAAATTATGAAAGGCGTTTCCACAAGAACTTACTGTACAAACTATTCAACGACTGACTCTGAAAAGCTAGTACACTAACTTACAACAAAAGCCTCGTAACAGATGTCAGCAAGTACAGGTGCCTTACAAACGACTTATCCAAGACAAAAACAAAACAGACAAACGGACTTATAACAACTAACAATAGATAGATTGAAACTGACCAATGACCAATGACAAACTTAACACACATCTTGCAGCCAATACCATAAAGGTTTTACTGACCAATCACTTTTAATGGACCGGATTGGTAACTCCATCGACAGACAAGCATTGTTCACTACCTCCAGGGACTTCTTATTCACAAAAAAATAACTCTTGCATGCCTATGTTTTTGAAAGCCAGTAAAGAGACATCTGAAGTTTGAGCAATACTGTGGAATTAAACAGTACAAATAAATTAACGACTTCAATAAACCAGTATCATTATATAAACAAAGCATACAAGTTACTAGATACAAACTATATAACATGTATAACCGCTACATAACATGTAAAATAGACCAAGTTTAAAAGTTACAGGGGGATAAATCAAAATCAAAAACAATATGGACTAAACAAAACAGCAGGTTAAAGATAAAAAGTATATGTATAATGCAAGTGTTGTTTCTACGGCTTTGGTTTTCTAAATATTCCAGTTTGTCCATTAATATTCTATGCAGTTGTAAACCTCTTCAATGTTTGCTTCAATATCGGTAAGTTTGGCTGCACATGGTTTTAGTTCACCAATATCTTTCTGGGAGAATTAGAGGCTTCAAGATCTTGTGTACCTTTCTGAGAAAATTTGCGAGTATACTTTAAGGTCTGCCACTGTTCCAACCACTGCATCTAATGGCGAGTTAACGTTGGTTAAGAGGGAGTCCAGGAGTGTTTTAAACATTCCCTCTTGAAGCTGAAGCATCTCAGACAGCATCACTGTCATTACAAACTCGTCGGTGAAATTCTTGTCAACTCTAGTGCCTGGAGCAAGGAATACCATATTGTTGCTGGTTTCCGGCATGATAGTGACACTAGTTGACGTTCATTTGATAATTTCTTAGAAATCGGTAACTACAGTAGATCGACAGTATACAAGCGAAATATCTAAAACACGTGTAGTGGGAAAGTTAGTGCCCTCCTGACATGATTAACTCTTGATTATGCAATATAGTATAAATCATATAAGCAGCGTGGTATAAATTAAAACCAGTGGTACAGAAATGTAAATGACATTTGAGCGAATCAACACTGTGTCAACATGGAACATGACTAAAATTGTTTTGTCATCCCCATTGCAGTTTGTCAATTATTGGAAAGGGGATAGTGCACCTTCCCCTACTGATGATCAAGCTAATTCCAGTGGAGAACAGACAATAATAGAACCAGGGAATCAGAAGGTTAGAATATATGTGCATGTACTGTAGCTAATATTTTTTCAAGTAACTAGGTAGTGTGTTTCACGTATATTACAACGAAGATATAAGAAATAAAGCAACAGAAGCTCCACTAAAGAAATATGGAAAGGATAAACCCTTCTTATTACAGTTATACAGTGTAGCAGTGTTCTCAGTATACATGTACTAGTTACTGCACACAGGCATTTCCTGTCAAATTAATTTAAGTCATCCATTTTTGGTTTATTTTTCTGACAGCACAGACAATATTTAGCTAAAGATAGTTAGTTGAAATAATTTTTAGTTTGGAGGAAATATTGAATGGTGAGCCTTTAAAGCATCTCCATCAGAGGCTTGCTCTTGTGTGACTGCTTACCAGAAGCAGCAGTGATCAGTCTGACACTCTTTGACAACACTCAATAGCACCTTGCCCTTTGAATATTGACCAGTGTCCATGTATGGTCAGTCTTCTGACAACTGACATTACATGTACTATGTAATTCAGTAATTGAATTACATAATGTAACTATTACTAAGTCAATGTAAAGACATGTACCTTGAATTTTTACAAGATAACAAACCATTTATATGAAAATACAATTTTCATTTACCAGAAATCTGAAAGTGACAGCAGTAGTATATCACAACCTGTTGTTCAGATAAATTTAGACCTCAACAACAATGAAAACACAGATTCCACTGAAGAAACAAACAAGGTAAGTTGGCATACTATAGTCATGGTTTAAAAACCCAATGATAATGGCAGTAATGTAATTCAAGAGTTTTCATTGGCTCATGTGGTTGTATACTTCATTACAACCACATACAAGTGGTTGTATATTATTATTCACTTTGTTATTATTAGTATTATTTCATTCATCTACCCCAGCTTTTCCCTGCTACCCATTCATATCCTCCCCATATTTTCAGACAGTTGAACTTTATTACTATTTACAGAACTAAGCACATGACCTGAATAGTGCATTTCTGTTGGTTATCAGGCTTAAAAATTATTAATGAATTTTACAAGAGCAATTATACCATGCTCTACAATTAAAAAGTGGTATGATTTATATTTGGGTACACATTGGGCTGTAGCTACAATGGGCGACAAAAGTGTTGAGACACTTGGCAGTAAAATTTGATTTCAAGCGTCTTGGGAACATTTCCTCCTCCCAACAATGTTGATTATTCCTTTTAGTCAGCACAGATCACAGCTCCTACACAACATTGAATTGTGGGGTTGGGGGTATCAGAAAATTAATGCTAGATGCAAATAAAATAGAACAAGTGCTTCAATACCAAAAAGCATCATTTTCTACATGTAAGTGTCTCAACTGCTTTTGTTGCTCATTGTAGTAACAGGCAAACTGAGGCACTTCCCTCAGTCATATTTTTTTATAGCCATCATAAACACCCTAAATCCCTAGGAAAAGAATTAAACTGCGGACATTGCCCCAGTCAAAATGTTTCATGGATGTTACCTCAGTCATATTTTTTCACCCTACAACCCTGATAACTTTTGGGGCTTTTCTATTTTAATTTTTTTAATTTTTGGGTTTGTTTCTAATAAAACAATTTTTGCACTTCTTTGATATGGGATGATTATATTCAACTCAGTGCTACATACCTTGCTGGCTATCTATCTTTTCATGTCCAACACACACTTGTGGAATAATTGTTTAGCTACTCATAGCAGCTAGCACACCTGTGCAGTAGTAAACAGTGCATTGGAGGACTTACCACCAGGTAGTGAATTAATATATTTGTTTGTTTCATGTAACCATGATTACAAACTTAAGGAGATTAGGGCCAAACTGTGAAATGTTTTTGCAACTGAAGGCTTCTGTGATTGATACCCTTGACTGACCCTCAATCAACATTTCAATGGATGCTTAGCCAAAACTGAGTCGACAATCAACCACTCTTCAATTGACACCTGATCAGCAATTGATTGACAGTTGGTCAATAGTTGGTAAGTGTTGACCAACTCGTGTGTTGATCGACACTCAATGGCATGTCTGTCAAAATTAGTTGACTCAAGACCAAGATGTTGATCAAAGGTGTATTGAGTGTCAACCAAGGTGTCAATCAGGTATCGATCAAATGTTACTCAAGGGTCCATTGATGGTATTAATCTAGGGTATTGATGGACTCTCAACTTACTGCAGATGCCTTTAGTACATATGATGGTACTGGCGTCGAAGGTCATTAATTTTCTCAAGTTTATGTCTACAGATAAACATTGACGCCAGTCACTCATCACTATTGGAAGATGCGAAGGTGGATGAGATTACGACAGCCATGGAGGAAGAGGAAATAGCTCTTCACAACGAGACTTCAAGAGAACAGCAGCAAATGATGGATAAGGTAGAGATTTGTAGATCCATAGCTATTTTCCAATTGCTTTCTTATTTACAGATGTATGTCCTAATAGGCATAAAAATGTTCAGTCCTGTACATGTAGCTGTTTAATTGTGTTCCTACTTCTGGCATGTGTTCAGTGACTCATCTTCACTTAGCATTCTGTTGGATAGCCATCAGGGATGTAATTACAAAATCACTTAGGCTTTCTCATCAGCTTCGACAAGTTCAAGGTTTATGCAAGCCTAGTGAGATCTCTGAGCCACTCTAAAAATTTAAGCGGTGTACCCTTATATCCAGTTTTAACTGGAACAATCTTTTTCAGTAGTGAAATAGATTTAAATTTGTTTACTTTAGATTAAGCTCGTCTACTTCACAGTTTTCTAATTGAAAAAAAAATAGCAGAAGGAAATTGTCAAGTAGCCAGAGCACTATCTGGTCGCGAAAATGTTAGCTTAGTGGGGTAGGGTGCTGGAAAGGAGCACCTACCTTCTGCACATAAGAATAAGGTGCCGCTCGAAACACTTTGAAAATTTATTGTGCCTTGGATGTTTATTCCGGTGCATTTTTTTGCAACCATTACTGATTTTGTTGAAAGACCCTTGAAGGCCACTGTACACTAATTAACCAGGATTAGTTTTGAAAAACTTTGTAGTTGCTTTCAGTTGCTTTCAAAATTTTACAAAATGGTACCCCCAGTATACTTTGTCATTGCTGGTGAGTTGCACAGGGCACAGACTAAATTTGAAAACCTTGCTACTTTTGACAAACCCTTTGTACTTGCAGTGTGCCGGTGCAACAGAAGCGTGAAAAAAATTGTAAAAAACAACTTTCAGCCAGTTGAGGTGGGTCCTTATCTGTTTTTTTTGGAGAGGTATTGATCATTATTTCCCTGCATTTCAACCCAGGCTGAAAAAGAGTGGAAGAGTGTGGAGGATAAGCAAAGGTACCTTCGGCTACAGCTATTATTAGACAAGTCAAACATCTACTGTCAGTTTCTTCTTGAGAGAATGGAAAGGCAGAAATTGGAGGCTAGAAAGCAACAGGAAAAGACAGCTCATCAGCTACAGAAGAAACAGAGCAAGGAAAAGGACTTCATGCAAATGGTAATTCTCATTTGTGTTAAAAGACCATGTAGCAGTTAAATTAATTTCTGTGAGGCTACATGTAAGTGCCATTATGTCATTTTGGATACAATTCTGGGCCCAAAATTTTTATGCAATATTTTAAGATTTAGATTTGAGGAGCCAACATTTTCCACTGACAACTGGCAAGATTCTGGTCTTGTCACAATCTTGACTTTCATTCTGCATAAACCAAAAACCAAAAAAAAACTGTTACGCTTACTTGAGTTTATCACTTATAGAGACTAAATTAACAACGGCAATCTTGGGATTCATAGTGAAATGTTATAACTAATATGTGACCTCTCACGCGAAAATGTTCCTTAGGGTATCCATCAAACAGCTGAATGCACGGCAAGCGAACGGATAAGAAACGGCTAGACAAGCCGTTCGGAATGGATCTTGTTGAACGGCTGAACGGATGCAAAGTTTTTTCGAACAGTAAAGTTAAACGGCTGAGCGGATGAAATTTTTTTTCAAACAGCTTAACGGATGCAAATTTTATTTGAACGGTTAGGTTGAACAGCTGAACTGATGTTTTTTTTTGGAACGGTTTAAGTCGAACGGGTGAACAGATGCATTTTTTTTTTCGAATGCCTAGGATCAAATGGCTAGACCATGTAGACGGCAGAAGCAAAAAGAAATGATTACCACTATTCTGTGACACGCCAAAGGGGCTCAGTCAAAACAATAAAACACAAGTGTTTAGTTTGGCTGTAGTGACCACATGCACGTTTTGTACATAGAGATTCCTAGAATTCCGCTTCAAAATATATTTCAAGCTTGTTGCGATTATAGAATCTTCTCGCGGTGAAAGAGTTTGAAAGCAAGTGAAGGTTGTACAAATTCTCATGACTGAAGCAAATTTGTTTCTTGGAATATTTGAAGCAATTCCTGGACCTTTGAAACGCTTTGAAACCCTTCAGAATGTGGTAACACTTTGCAAACTCCATTAGAAATGCAGCTTTCGACGCAACCAGCATCCGAGGCCGAGATTTCGAGAAGCATCACTCACACTGTTTGCTCCACCCTGATTGGATGCATTCTTTAGCATCACCCAATCAGCGTGGAGTAACAGCGTGACTATGGATGAGCTTTCAGAATGCCGCAAACGTAAGTTGTTCAAACGGTAAGACGTAAAACAATTTCCAAGGAGCATTTAAACATCTAAAGCAGTTTTGTCAGTTTGACGGAGGGATGTTGCAGGGAACAGCATGGTACAAAATATCTTGTCATAAATTAATCATGATTGTGATGTGGTCTCAGTCAACGGCCGTGAATACTTGACGAAAGGTTTTCCCACGAGAGAACAGGTTATTGTGTCGACCTCTGTATGTTTTTTTAAAACAGAAAAGTTTTTAAGTTTATTAGTCTTTGGCAAAATATTCTAGTAGCTCATGTTGACTCGTCTCTCTACAATACTTCCTAAATGACATAAAAACATCTTCCCCTTAAACTTCACACTCGCAGCACTTCATTTTCCAATGGAAACTACTAGTTACTGTTTTGTTTTTTCCAACAGATAGCTGAAACGGTGCTCAAACCATTCCAAAGGCTGACGATTTTTTTTAACGGATAGCTCACGCCGCTCCAATGGCTGACAATTTTTTTTGAATGGATAGCTCGAACCATTCGAACAGGAGATTAATGTTTTTGAACGGATAGCTCAAGCCATTTGAACAGATGCTAATTTTTTTAACAGATAGCTCGATACATTCAAATGGATGCTAATTTTTTTTAATGGATAGCTCAAGCTGTTCGAACAGTATCTCTGCCCGTTCGAGCAGCTACAGTACCGTTCAAATGTAAGTTGACAGTCTCGACACGAAACTCGATCCTCGATACTCGATGCTTTTGAGAATCGAGTTTCGAGGCTTGAGTTTCGAGACGCTCGAAGAATTTTTCGAGAAAACGATTTATCTCTCGAATACGTAACAATAGATAAATCAATACCGAGCATCGTGCGGCTTCCTTTATTCGTGCAAGGGTACATGTATTTCATATTAACGTCCGAATCGTTAGTGTGGAGTTCAAGCCTTGAATCACAATCATAATTAAAGCATTCGTTGCGTAGAAAAAAAACATGCGTACGAGTCAACCAAATTAGAACGTCTGCCAGCACGAAATGATATTTCTAGCTCTTTCCGATTCGCAATTCCAGCGAGCTCAAATTTTAACTCTCTTGCCGTATGCAAATTTACCATGTTTTATTGCGGTTGTACGAATTAGCAAATATCAAATAACATGCAAAGGATTTTCAAGCTAACTGTCGTATTTAAAAAAATACTTATCAAGATACAGTGCATGTATAAACTTAAACATCGCCTGCGTTAGCAAACGGCTTTTCGGCTCTTGTTGACAGCCGCCCGAGTGATTGTTTGAATTTGCATAACGTTCAAAACAACTCCTGTCAAGGCCACGCTTTTACGTGATTTCCGCCGATTGCGTTCGTTTGCGACTCGATCAAACTGTGAACTTGCTTGATTCCCGTATATTTGAGGGAAATTACTCAGCAAATAGCTATTTCAGAGAAAAGAAACGAGTTTTCTTTACATGAAGCATATTTATTTTTATGGGTAACGCGAACGGCAAAAATTTGCATATTGTTAAAACGTCATGCCGATGAATGAAAGCTATCATATTTCGAGTTTTCGATCACTTCGCAAATTCACCAACAAACTACCGTGTCTTTTAAACTTGCTTGATCTTAAGCTACCAAAAATGGGAAGAAAATTGAAACAGTCGCTTGTAGTCCCTATTTTAGCATGTGAACTTTATGTTTTACAAGGAAAGATCTGTGCTTCGGCATGTGTCGGCAAGTCATTTACGAAATGTTTATTTTCTGAATTTAGTGTTCGGTCCTCGTCGAAAAAATTATATCTCCAGTTATATTTGACCCAGATCATTCATTCAAATGGTAAAATGCTCTTTGCTTGACGAAAAAAATGTTTATCAAAGTTTCTATGGTGCGCCGCTCACGGTTAGGTATTTTTTACTTCAAGGAAAAGTTCTGTGTTTCGCACGCGTCGGCAAGTCGCTGAGAGATGATTATTTCCAAAGCGTTCCAAAGACGTTGTCGAAAAAATTATATCACCAGTAAAATTTGACACAAATCGATCATTCAAATAGTAAAATTCTTTTTCTTTCACCAACTAATTGTTTATCAAAGTTTCAATAGTACTCTGCTCGCATTTAGTTTTTTTTACTTCAAGGAAAAGTTCTGTTTCGCACGCGTCGGCAAGTCACGCCACTTTCGCGATGTATTTGGAAAATTAATCAAGCGTTAAATTCTTTGTCTCCTTGACTCGAAACTCGAACTACTCGACTCGAAACTCGAACGACTCGACTTGAGACTTGAGACTCGATACTCGAAGTATTCGAGTTTTGAGGATCGAGGATCGAGTCGAGTCGTTCGAGTTTCGAGTGACTGTCAACTTACATTTGACCGTTACTGTATTGAACGGCTAACTGTTAGGAACGTTTTCACGTGAGAGGTCACATATTTGAGAATAAAAGAGATTGGGAGAGACATTGAGAACTTTACCACAATTGCTGCTAATCTCTCAATCTGTTTGGCTACTTTGCTGTTGTCGATAAGAGTCCATACCACGCTGCTCGCGTCAATGTGTTGTGCAATGCCTTTTTCAGCTTGTGTTCTGAAAAATTATTTTCTTTGTCTTTAATATTCTTGTAAAAAAACAAATCCAAATGTCATTACTCGTTTCCAAAATATTTTTTCGTATTGTTTCTGCATGTTGAGCAAGTTTGCAAAGGAAAGTCTGACGCATACAAGTAGCTCATTTGCATAATCCAGCGCTTGCACTTTCAAGGATAAGGATTTCTTTTGTTATCCTTGATATTGTATTAAAAAACAATTTGAATGTCGTTTAGCATAGTCCATACTCTTATCAACAACGATACGTGTTGTCACAGTAGTCAAAATATGTTGTGGACTCACTGCTGTGCCTCGTGAGTCCACAACATCTTGACCACTGTAATGATGCGTATCGGTGTCGATAAGAGTACAGACCACGCTTAAACCACATTCAATTAAAGTTACACGGCACAAGCAGTAAACTGGTGCAAACCTCTGGAACATATGGTTATTGTATTTGTTACAATGCTGTTTTATGATTATGCAATTTTCTTCTGTTTGGTATTTGGCAGGTTCCTCAGGCAGAAGGCCGAGTAACGAGAAGGGCTCTGAAAAAATTGAATGGCTCTTTGGAGAGTGTGAAGAGCGAGAAAGCAGCCTCTAACAAGAGGAAATCTACTGGTAAAAAAAGAAAAGTGGAAGATTCATCATCCTACATGATATCAGAGTATATTGACAAAGAGGTGATCATAACTGAATGATTACGGAGTTTTTGAAATCATTGTCGGAATTTTTAAACTTGTGTATTTGGTTGACAAATATGGGTACATGCAGCTTTGGTAGCCTTACAGCTCCTACGAGCTCTAAATTTCATTGGTGAGGATAAAGTCTAGGACCTTTTTTTTAGGGTCCATTGTTTCTGTTGTTTATTCTTTTGTTAAACCTCAAGGGTGGTCTCCAATGAGGTGAGACCAGCTAGGGGTGACCCTGCAGCTTACCGGTACATGTATCATAATTTTGTGTTCAAAATAAAACTTCAACTTTATCACCACTGAGCATGAAATTGAGAGCCATTTTTCCAAGTTTTTCTCATGGTAATATTTTGCAGTTTGAAAGTGGGTTTCACAAGGCTTTCTTTAGCAACTGTACAAATGATGGCTAGTCTAAACAAATTTTAGGGTTCTAAAAAGGTTTTAGTTTCGTGTCACTTCATCCCACTTTGGTTATTGCACACATAACAGGGCTGTCATTCAGTTTTCAGTCACCTGTATTCTCATTCTCTGCCGATAACAAATCTGTTTCTTTGTGGGTGAATTCTATCAATGGGCAATTTCACCGGTGGCATTAAGGGTAAATCAAGCATATGCAGCCATAATGGGTGTTGCAGGTTACAGTCTTGCATAAATTTATCAGTGTTTGATGTCATAATTGTCTACAGAATGGGTTATCAGGGTTCAAAGTTTACTTAACAATACTTTCATGTCCAGTTGCCCCAATGGGCACCCACAAGACTTGGTTTGGTTGCCCATAAAATCTGCACGTATGGTTCAGAAAGGTGGTCCTGAACCCTTTGTACAGAGTTTTCTAAAAACTTTGCCAAAAGTTGTGTCTTTTGCTAATCAAAATTTGATAATATGGAAAAAAATAACGGATTTCGATATATTAAAATTCAGTCTTAAACAATAGACTTCAGCACAAGGCTCTAGGGAATAAACCCTGCAAACTCTATATTTGTTCCCCAGAACCTCTTAGTGAGGTTTATTGTTTTAGGCTGAATGTTTAATAATATATCAAAATTGCTCTACTCACTGTGTCTGTTATAATCTAGTCACGTGCTGAGTTATGTTACCAGTCATCAGATATCCATGTTGTGTAATGTAGGATTTCAGTTCACTCTTCTTTGTGATCATTAAAACATGTAGAGCTACATTATTTGCTTCATCCTGGTTTATTACAGTGTCTTTTTTCAATTATAAGCCTCTAAAACTGTAATTAGGGATCTTTAAGCAGGTATTTTAGGACTCAAGCTGTCTACTTTATAGAGGGTGTCTGCTTAATTTAATACAGTTTTCACTTTATATGGAAAAAAATCATTGACAGGAGTACCAAGCTAAATTAATAATATTAAGCTTTTTCATGCCTTGTTTTTGTGGTCATTGCTATCGCAGTTGCTGACCAAAAGACACAAAGCAGCTGGGGAAGAAAATGAAGAAACTGAAAATCTTGCTTTAGAATCCAGTACTCTACAGTGTGTGCCAGAAATGAGTGATGCGCAATTTGAAGAAAACAAGGTAATCATTTGACCTACTTATCTAAAACATCTTTAGTTTTCCTAGTGAAATTATTGTCAGCAACAGAATTACAATGATAATATGCTTAAGTTGTGTGTATAACTGCAATGAGGTAAATATTCATTAGAATCAGTAGCAACTGAAGACTTGACAACTAATTTTGAGTGTGTCATTGAAAACGTAGACCTCAGATTAAAATTCCATCAGACAGAGCATTATCTATGAATGTTGTGCTGCATAGCACTATGAACACTATGTTCATAGTGCTGCGCTGCACAACATTCATATGTACCCTTACTTTCTCTGTCCAACCTCGTAGCTCAGTAGGCTGAGTAATGGTAGATCTATTCCAGAGGTCGTGGGTTCGATTCCCACCACGGTCAAAAGGGTTTTTCTTTACCTCGTATGGTTCCCTGATCAGGGTTTTCATTAGAAGCCGGCAACCGGCGAACTCTGGCGGCTACTTTCGATATCAGCGCCACCTACTTTTGCTAACTTTTGCCATTCGAACTCTCAAAGTTTACTTTTTCATTTGAAGGCTTTTAACATTGCATTGAAGTTATAAAAACAAAGGCACTCGTAAATGAAAGTTCCTTACTTTGATATTAGGTCTCATTTTTTGCTGTGGATGATTTTAAGTAAGGTCTTTTCAATGTATATCAACGCCGATGGACACTTTGGCATTCGCAGTCCGCCACAGAGGCGAGAAGGACAAGTGGCAAATATGCCTCGATTACACGCTGTTTTCTCTTCCGGTTTTCCACGTGCTTTAAAAAAAAAACAATGGCTGACAGAAAGCACGCCGCGGGCGATGGAAATCCTAGTATATTGGCATATTTTTCAAAGAAAGCACGGCTGCTTCCAGATGCAGGTGAGTGAGCATAAAATGTATTTGATTTTCTGTTTATATAGACTTGAAAGACTGCAAGTCATCACAAATCCTAAAAACTGAATAGATTTCGTATGAAGCATGCAACTTTTGCCATTCTCAATTTCATTTTCGTATGAAACGTGCAACTTTTGCCATTCTCAATTTTATTTTCGTTCTGTCCGTTCTTTTTCGGTTAAGCTGTGATCACATCATTTCAGTTCTGTCAAGGTCCGCTCAACAATAGGCAATTTTTGTGGATCGTTATAAAACTGTAGTTTAATAAAAGTGTGGATGTTATAAGGTGCGTGATCCAGTGTGTGCGATAGACCTTTTCACGATTTCGGACGCCGTCTTGCACGCCAAAACTTACAGTAATGTATGGGAAAAGTCGGGAGTTTGATGCTCGTTAAGAAAGGTCGACATTCTGAAATTCCCATGAATTACAAACTAAAGATACTAGCTAAAAAAGTTACCTTATTAAATTTGAGAAGTTTGGTCTCACTGAAGAGGCCACAAATTAAGTTTTACTTTTCATAGCGGAGCTCCGGGGGCCGCCAAGCGGAGCCCCATACCCATATAGGAAAGAAAAGGAAACCCATGAGTTGATTTTCTCGTGGTTATCATGGCTAGCGGCATTGCTCGTGGGCGCGTACGCACGACCATGACGACGGAGTCGCACAACACATGTGGCGGCCATACTCCAAATAATAGGTTGACAGAGATATGCAGCCTTGATTTGCCGTGTACTTCTTTGATATTGAACATCCATGTTATGATCAATTGACACCTGTCAAAACAAAGTATCCGCTGCTCAGTATCACGTGACCATATCGCGGGCTCAAGTATACAACTCACCAAGGTCATGTGTTTTTTCGAAGTTGACCGCTGACCAAATGCTGGTTTTTGATTGGATTGCAGGCTCAAGTCAGGTTAACTTGTTGAAAACGGGGCAGGATTGTTTGGAAGCCGGTTAACGCAAGCCCGGGATTAAAATTTATTCAAATTATAACTTTTTCCTCTCTACAAATGTTTTTTTGCGACAGGTCCTGTTTGCGATTCTGAAACTCACAACAGAAAGCCAAACAATAAACAGAAAACCTCACCGCAAAGTTACAAAACTCAAATCAAAATGTTACCTTTTTCTGGGTTAGCTTAACCGGGCACTGAACAACCCGGCCAAGGAGCTACGCTTTTAGGTTGGCCTAAATCTATATATTATATTTATCTGTGAAACCGATCCGCAGTTCAGGATAATGAATACAAATCCTCCTTTCTAGTCTATTAGTTGTGTAGAAAAATTAAAAAAGTTGTTTTTGATGTTAAGAAATATTCATCGTCTGTTGTACTCATTTTGGTGCCTAGAATGCTGGAAATGGCATTTCCGAGCTTCTAGTTTAAAAATTTTATGGGGGGGCATGCCCCCAGACCCCCCTAGAAGACGGGGCCTTATGGCCCCTTAATTGTAACAGCCGCCTACTTCTCTTCTACCATCCGCCTACTTCTAATTTTATTGAAAACCCTGCCTGATTCCCTTTACTAGGGCTAACACCCAGTAGGTTATTCATGGGTTCAATTAGGACTTCAATTTACACTTCAGAGTTAATTCTCTGTTCCACCATTTGAAAACATTATGTACACAACTGTTCCAGTTTTCCTGAAAAGTTTCATAATGGAATCCAATTTGATAATTTTGACAGTTATCTTGAATTACATTCCATAATTATTTTTGCTCATGCACAATTGGTCCAAACAGATCATGTGACTGAATTTTCCCCAGCTAATTCTGGCCAATACCAGGAATAGAAATATGGCTGGACAATATTCACAAAGTTGTGGAATTTTGCTTGAATTAAACCTTTGATATTCAAGAAGAAGTGTTTTAGATAGTCCATGTTTTTCTAAAAGTTTGCCTCTCCATATCGGAGAGAATAGGAGTTAATTCATATTGAATGAATGACTGAATGAATGAAGGAAGGAACTGTGAAGTGAGTGAGTGAATACTTTATTTACTCTCAGTATAACAACAAAGGCCAGACCACAGTATGGGAACTTCATGCCCTACCCTTTATAAACATATGGGTTCTTTTACATCCCTGCTAACCATAAAATCGCAGATGCAGAAGACAGGCCTACGGTTTGTAGTCCTTATCCAAGAAGACCTGAACGTCTAACCATTTGCGGATATAATTGCAAAGGCAGCACGTTCTCCTCAGTTATTTTAAGACCCTGAGTGTTGGTCCGGTCTGGGGCTCGAACCCTCAACCTCCCACACAGCAGTCCAGCACTCTACCAACTGAGCTAACCAGGCAGCAGTCAAATTAGTTGCCTGTAGTTAATTAACACACTTAGTAATTGAAGTTTATAGTTGTCACAGATATCAAATCAACATTGTTTTCTTCACTAAAAATACTGCAGTGGGCTAACAGTGGAGGTGGAAATTATTTGTTTTTGCTTTTTGATCTATGTTAGGTTGGCTATTCCAGTAACGATGATAAATCAACAACCCAACCGATATTTGTTACTGGGGGATCACTCAGGCCCTATCAATTACAAGGCTTGGCTTGGCTTAAGGTAAAATGTGTCATTCATTATAATATATTAATTGATAGTACTACATATTTTAACAGCAAAAAAAAAAAAAAAAAATAGACATCAAAGTTGAGGAAAATTGGTTTTTTTTGGTTGATAGAATTGCATCATGCATTGTAAAAATTGGGGAGCAACTACAGAATACGGGGACACTTCAGACCACCTGTTTTACATGTGTCAAAATCTTTTGAAGAACAAAGCATAACTAGGCTTTTGTACATTATGCTAGCATTTTTTCGAGCATTTTAGTGGGGCGAAAGCATTAAGTATTATTTGAGCATTTTAGTGACATTTTCCCTGAAGGTTAATACCGTTAACGTCCATGTGTAAGCCGCGTCCGTAGATAAGCCGCACTCCCAATTTGGAAGCACAGATTTTGGAAAAAAAATAAAAACAGTTAAGTTTTAAATGCTAGCAGAGTTGTATTTGCTATGAGCAAACAAGGACAAACAATCAAGGTTTTGAAACACCAACGTAGAAGTTGCTGCCATATTTCACATTTATCAAGCCTAAAGAAAGTGAAATTTCATTTGCTGTACCTTCTTTTCCGTTTGAATTTATGACATCTTCAACTTAAAATGCTCTTTTTACCAAATTTTTCAAGATTATTACTTCAAAACACGCCATAAACTCTACCATTGCAGCAAAACGAATGAGTACTTAGTAGCCAAGCTTTCAATGTGGGGAGGAGTCTGGGACAGGGCCTGGGTCGAGCAGAAAAGCATCGCAGTTCAAACAAGGAGAAATCTAGGGCGCTTTCCATTCAGCCAAAAATTCCGAGATTTCCGGTCCGAAATTGAATGGAACGGTAAAAATTCCAGGAAAAGTTTTCAAAAATTTAGGAATACGTTTTGAGTGCACCCTCTTTTCCGGAAAATCAGAATAACATTCCATTCGACCATTCCTGCTCAGGCCTAGTTTCTCCGAGCCTGGAAATCGATTTCAACATGGCTGATCCTCAAGCTTCTAAACATAATATTAGTGCTCTATCTGACTGTCGCGTTCCCGACTACGATGTGCGATCGGCCGAGAACCGCCGTTGAAACCTCAATGCCACGATATCACAATTACTTCTTTATTGAATTCACTTTCGTGGCACATGGTGGAAAAACTACAAAGGCGAGATTTGAAAACTGCGGTTAAATACGGTATGAATTGGAGGAAATAAAATAATTATAAGACAATGAAAATCGCGATAACTCACACTGTCCAACTCCAGGCGAAGCAAAATACAAAGGAAAAAGACTAACTCCGTCGCACAGTAGCTTGTGTGCTTAAAAACTCCGAACTCTGAACTCCGAAGAAAACTGAAACCACCACGTGCATAGAAAATCTTATTACATAATCAGTGTTTAACGATTAACTAAGAAAAAGCAAAAACGGAAATTAGCGTGACTCGCGTCACACTCCTCGCCCAAGGATCTGCGTGGATCCTTGCTCTGTGACAGTTCTTCTTAGCGGACTGAGTGCTCATCAGAAGGAACCAGTAGTACTAATGCACCGATTGGTCGTTCGTAAGTCCTTTTCTGCCCATCTCTGCAGATCAGCACCGTCGCTCTTCGGACTCTTCCATCCTCGCTCTTGATCGCATGTACCACTCTGCCTAGTGGCCAATTGTTTCTGTGGGCTTGTTCATCCTTCATCAGCACAATGTCGTCGACAGCTAGGTTGCGGTGCTCCCGGTTCCATTTTGTCTTCACTTGTAAGTTCGGGATGTACTCTCGTCTCCACCTTATCCAGAACTGTTCAGCTAGGTATTGAACCTTCCTCCATCTCCGTCGGGCGTACTGTGAAACGAACTTTCCTGGGAGCGGTCCGAGCGGACGAGTCTTTTGCGTCAGCAGTGTTGATGGTGTTAACGGGAGAGGCTCGTCTGTGTCGGACGGTATGGCTGTGATGGGTCGGGAGTTAACTATAGCAGCGACCTCCGACATCAAAGTAACTAACAGCTCGTGGGTCAGTTTCTGTACTCTGCTCTCTATCAACATGGCATCCAGGATGCGCCTAATCGTACCTGTTTGGCGTTCCCAGACCCCGCCAAAATGGGACGCGTGCGGCGGGTTGAACTGCCATTCACAGTCTTGTTCGGAAAGGTACCTCTCCACTGACTTCTTATCCATTTCGGCCAAGGCTTCGTCTAACTCGGACTTTCCACCAACAAAGTTACTACCTCGGTCACACCTCAATCGTGTGACAGGTCCTCGTATGGAAAAGAACCTTCTTAAGGCACATATGAATGAACTAGCGTCCATGGTCTCGAGGAGTTCGATGTGGATTGCTCTGCTGGCTAGACACGTGAAAACCAGACCCCAGCGTTTGCTGCCTGCTGCTCCTCCTCTAGTCCGCCTTGTCTGTACCGTCCACGGTCCAAACACATCAAAGCCGACGTTGGTAAAGGGGGGTCCAATCTCTGCTCTGTCTGGGGGAAGGTCTGCCATCTTCTGTTCCAGCATAGGACCTCGTAGCCTCCTGCAAGTAACGCACGAGCTGATAAGACTGGCCACAGCTCCGTGTCCACCCACAAGCCAGTATCCAGCATTTCGCAGAGCTCCGTTGGTAATCTGCCTTCCCTGGTGGTGTACTTGCTCGTGGTAATAGCGCAGTATTAGCATTGAGACCTGGTGTCCTTTAGGTAATAGCACCGGATGCTTTTCTTTGAAGGTGAGGTCAGTCTGGTGAAGGCGTCCGCCAACTCTAAGTATACCAGTATCGTCGATGTAGGGATCTAGTCGGTAGACACTAGACTTCTTCAAGGATTTCTTTTTTGCTTTGGCTCTGTTACGGTCGCCATCATTTCTAGACGAACTTTGGGCAATGATGTCAAGCTCTTCCTTGAATGTTTCTCTCTGAACGGATTTGATGATGACCTCAGTAGCTTGTGCCATCACTTCGGGGGACAAGTAGAGGTAACGAACATGCAGGGATCGGCCTCCGCAGGTGTTTCTCTCTTTCTGAGACTTCACTTTGGCTATCAGGACGGCAATAGCTCGCCTTAGGGAGGACCAGGATGAGTATCTCTTGAATCTCTCTGCTCCCATAGTGGGGGACTCCGTTAACATAGTATTGGTCATCACGAGCTTCGGCTCCTTTCTCACCTCAGGGTCATCTGCACTTAATAAGGCTTTCTCTTCACCGCGTATGGAAGTTTCTGAGGTATTCCTCAAGAACTCGGGACCTCTAAGCCAACTCGACTCTGCGAGGTCCTTTGAGTGTAGACCTCGTGTAGCCAGGTCAGCCGGGTTGTTGGAGCTCTCGACGTATCTCCACTGATCCGGGGAAGAGATCTTTCGTATTGTCTGGACGCGATTCGCTACATAGATGTGAAATCTTCTGCTTTCGTTGCAGATGTAGCCTAGGACGACCCTCGAATCTGTATAGAATACTGTATCTGCAATTGCTATATCTATCTCTTTCGTGATCCTATCTACGGCTTGAACTGCCAACACTGCTCCACAAAGTTCAAGTTGCGGGACGCTGATAGGGTTGATCGGTGCTACTTTGGCCTGCCCAAACATGAGGGATACACAAACGTCTTCTTTAGGATTAAACAGACGAAGGTAGACAGCTACTCCAATGGCTCTTTGACTTGCATCTGAAAATGCGTGTATCTCAGCCTTGGTGGTTGGGCTGAAATGTACAGGGTGGAGGCATCTTGGTATGGAGACGTTCTGCAAGTCTGGGAGCGCCGTTTTCAAGCGCTGCCAACCGGATGCGAGTTCCTCTGGAAGGGGGTCGTCCCATCCCAAACTAACTGTGGATGTTTTCTTCTTGCCCATGGTGACTAGTCGTTGGAGCAATAATCTCCCTTCTAATAGAACTGGTGCAGCTAGACCAAGGGGGTCGTAGATTGAGTTGACTACTGACAGGACTCCGCGTCTTGTGAAGGGTTTATCAGGTACGGATACCTTGTAGGTAAACGCGTCGGTTTCCAAGTTCCAGAAAACGCCGAGCGAGCGCTGCGCTGGCAAGTTGTCTTGGGTCAAATCTAAGCTGCGAATGTCTTTTGCCAAGTCCTCTGTAGGAAAGGCTTTCATTACGCTCACGGAGTTTGAAACCACTTTGTGGAGCCTGAGATTTGCGCTGCCGAGGGCGGCTTGTGTATTCTTTATTAGTGTACGACCTCCTCTGCTGTTGCTTTCGAAACCAAGCCATCATCGACGTAGAAATTTCTCTGAACAAACTCCTTTACTTCAGGATCATGCTCCTCGCCGTCATCGACCGTTCTTCTCAAGCCATAGGTCGCCACCGCAGGGCTTGGGCCATTCCCAAACAGGTGTACTGTCATTCGAAACTCCGTGATCGGCATTGAAAGGTCGTTGTTCTTGAACCACAAGAAACGCAGGAAATTGCGGTGTTCTGGCGTAACGTGAAATGAATGGAACATTTGTTCCACATCGCACATTGCTGCTACGTCCTCTCGCCGGAAGCGGATGAGGACTCCGGTTAAGGTAATTCCCCTGAAATAAAACTGACAATAGATTTTCGTTCAAACTTTGCCCACTGAATATTTATCATATGAAAACTTCAATTTTGAAATAAAAAAGGGGGGTGCCCATACTCATTAAGGAGCACTGGGGCATTGAAAATGACCCATTTTGGCATTATTTAATGCTTATTACAAGAACGCATTCCCAGTAATAATTATTAATTTTTGTGACCGAGACTCATGAGAACACGCATTAAACTGGAGTCAATGCATTGTATCAGACACAAATAAACTTTTTAAGTTTGATTTAGACAGAAAGCTGAATTCTTGAATAAAATTTCAACCAAATTTCTTGACATGGTTACCATAGGGCAAAACAGAAAAGACCACAGTTTACCTGCTATTTTCGTTATTTATTCAATTTTCAGCAATAGGAATCAGATCAGTCTTTCCTCAAGCAATGTTTATGATAAATTGATTACAATGACTGAAAAAAAAGTTTGGGTGCCCGAGCTCGTTGGTGAGCTATAGCCATTTTCCAACTGACAGCCCTCCATATCAAGGCAAATCCGCCAGGTTTTCAATATGTGCGTGCACGCGGGCGCACTAAATGACGCCATAAATTATGCGCAGAAAGGATGCACAGTGCAATTGTGAGGAATAACCTTAAGCTGTTCATGAGGTCTGGGCCTGTGAGTAGTTGTAGTTTTTTCCACTGTCGCGTTCCCGACTACGATGTGCGATCGGCCGAGAACCGCCGTTGAAACCTCAATGCCACGATATCACAATTACTTCTTTATTGAATTCACTTTCATGGCACGTGGTGGAAAAACTACAAAGGCGAGATTTGAAAGCTGTGGTTAAATACGGTATGAATTGGAGGAAATAAAATAATAAGACAATGAAAATCGCGATAACTCACACTGTCCAACTCCAGGCGAAGCAAAATACAAAGGAAAAAGACTAACTCCGTCGCACAGTAGCTTGTGTGCTTAAAAACTCCGAAGAAAACTGAAACCACCACGTGCATAGAAAATCTTATTACATAATCAGTGTTTAACGATTAACTAAGAAAAAGCAAAAACGGAAATTAGCGTGACTCGCGTCACACTGACAAATGACTGAAATACATGTATCTTACTTCAACATTATTGCAGTGGATTGGCCTCAACAAGCTTTAGTGAGTAGTGTGAACTACACGTGAGCTACGTGAAATGTGAGCATAACTGTTCGAGTGAACAGCTTGCTTGTCATTCGAAAGCCAATGTTGAACTCATCAGGAAAGTAGAGGTATCGTAACCTTAATGTAGTCGCAGACTCCTTTCAAATTCTTACGATAAAAGTTATATTGTTACCCTCACCTAATACATGGTTTATTTCAACTTCAGTTTCGTCCATCGAGCAACCCCAACGCAAGTAAACAAAGGTAAAAGAGTTCTCTGTTTGATTGCATATTTTCGCGCGAAACTGACCTAGGACGGGTTTAGTCCAACGAAACGGAAAATACTGTTCCATTCGTCGCATGGAATACCCGGAATTTCAAACCGGAGTATTTGGTCGAATGGAAAGCGCCCCTACTTTGGACTCGGCTGTTCGGGGATATCATGTCTATAAAGTTGTTTGAAAACCCGCAATAGGCGAAAAACTTCAGGCAGATCAGGAGCTTGACAACAAAGTCGACAAATTTGCCGGGAAAGTAGTCAAAAGCAACGAAATAGTCGGCCATTTCCCTCGTGAGTACTCACGAATTTTGTGGTATTTTATCGCACGTGGCGGAAAGATATCATGGAATTGACTGGCTGTAGACGTCACTGAAAACAGCTGTGTAGAAGAATGGAGATTCCTCGTGGGTTGGTGTTTAGTTGTTCGAGTAAAGTGAAAATTAATCGCTTGAAAGAACTCATGGAGCTAGATTCGCCGATAAACACTCAAAGACACAAACGGCTCCTTTAGGAGCCACCAATCATGAAAAAAGTCAACGAACAACAGCAACAAACTCTCAGTTTCTTTTATGTTTATTTCTTGACAAGTTAAGAAGTTTTATTAATATTAATTAGGTTTTTGCGATCTCCAAACACAGATGTATCCGTGGATAAGCCGCACCCTTGATTTTGGACTTAATTTTAGTGAAAAAAAGTGCGGCTTACACATGGACGTTTACGGTATTTTTTCCACAGAATATAGAAATAAATATTTTTTACGAGAAAATGAAGACTTAACTTGGCCTCTTCACCCAAGTGTCACCAA
>JAHPZR010003456.1:52500-77500 GCA_019787425.1 Platygyra sinensis | reverse complement strand
GAAGGGAAACTAAGCCTCGATGCTTTGCTTAGTAATTTTTAGCAATTAACACTGCCCTTGATCTGAAAACAAAATGACCACCAATGATAAAGATGTGACCGACACACATGACCTACCCAAGCTCAACCCAAGAAGATCAAATATAATTTTACATAAATCAAATAAAATTTTGAGAGTTTAAATTTAAATGAATTAAGAGGATTTAAGTCAAACTGAAACAATTTAAAGAAATAATTCAGTAAAGTATAAAAGACATTTTAAAAGTTCAAATTTAAATGGATAAAAAGATTGACTAAAATAATGAAATAAGTTTAAATTGAAATTTGCTTTAAATTTGAATAAAGTTTGGACATCAAGTTAAAATTTAAAAGCAAATAAATTTACAGTCTTTGCTGTAAAACCTTGAACACCAGAGAAAATTTCTGGAATGTTTATTGTTTCATGACCAATCAGAAGTGAGATGAAACGGTAAAAGATAACCACCAAACCGCAGCATGCATTAGTCACGACTTGATTCGAAACAACGAGCTGTCTTTTTCTTCCAACGAACTGGCTTTTCTTCACGACTAACCTTCAAAAACCAAACTACCAAATTCGCAATAGACCTAGAAGCGAGTGTAAATTGCCAAAATTTACAACGGTACAAGTTTTCAGACGAAGGCTTCTCCGCTACAAAAAAATACAGATCGAAAATCACCAATCACAGCCAACTAGCATGACCCTTTGAACTGCATGTGAAGTACACCGGTCAGCCCCGCTTCTGATTGGTTCTCAGACGCGCTGTCTAGCCTTGTCTGATCCTATCTACTCGATTCAACATCGCTTTCCCGTAATATGTCACTAAACGCATCATTCATATCTATTCTTTACATATAAATAAGCAAAAATACAAAAGGAACAATTTCAGTTTTTGAAAATGGTAAAATTGAAGATTTGTCGGGGAAAACAAAGCCAGTTCGTTGTTTCGAATCAAGTCGTGACTAATCCATGTCAGGCATACTTGGGTCTTTGAAAACTTGATAGAAAAGGAAGAAGCTGCTAAAGAGTTAAACCAAAAAAAATGTCCTCTAGTGAAAGGATTAAAAAGACTTAGACTTAAACATAAATTCAAAGGTATGTTTCTAGTTGGTGAAGTTCCTCAGAAATTAGTCAATATTTCATTTTATTATCCAACTGCACTTCGCAGAGTATAAATAACGCTTAAGACGAGTACAAATATCACGCGGTATTTATACTCCAGAGGACCGGTTAGACAGGTTTCCTGCCGTTGACCAATCAGTTAGCTGGATTTCCCGGGCCAATTCCGTTCCGCTTCGCCTACTTCTATCACGCACTCACTGTAAATAAATATCCACAAATTTGCTCGCAAGAACAAACCAATTTGGCGTGTTGGATAATAAATCTCTTATTAGACGTTTTGTTGTGTAGTATTGCTGAGAATTTTTACTCGTTGTTTGTATTTTGACTCACCCTACGGGCTCGCCAAAATATGGCACAACTCGTGAAAATACTCGGCAATACTACACAACAAAACGTCTAATAAGATATACAGTACCGCTCAGAACTAAGCGAACATAAAACGCGTGTACTCGACGAACCCCTAACGCGTTAAAATGGCCAACGCGTTATTGCCCACGCAAAAGGGCCACGCGTTTTTGTCAACGTGTTAGCCTTTGTTATTCGTAACCAATATTCCTTGTGTGATGCTTTGTTATGGCGAACAAAGCACGACTTCAGTTCAAAACAAATGCATGATTTGTAAATCCATGTAAAAGCGAAATTCAAATTACCCTGTGAGCAGAGGTCTCTTCGATCTTCCACTCTCTGCTTGCAGGGTAAATTCAATTGAAAACACAGCGAATTGCAAGCGCAGTAAAAAATTTAACCTTTCGCAGAACCGCTTTATAACGCTATCACTGAAATAAAGTTCTCATCTTATCTTATCTTAATAACGTACCAAAATTATGATGTTGCAGCGTTACACTGCACAAGTTTTAATCTTTGAATTATTGTTGGTTCACCTTGTTGATTATTCTGCTTGCCGTCTTCGCCGTAAAAAAAAAACATCTCTGCCTTGTGAAAACGTAATTCTGTTGTCAAACCCATCGTGGCATCCATAGTCAGCGAAAATTTCGCTGTATCGGATGGCAGTAATGATAGGGAATATGCAAATCACGACAAAATGAACAACAGAATGAAACCTAGACGATTTCTCTTAACCCGGCGCGTGATAAGCAACCTAGGAAAAAAAACCTTTCCATGCCATTTGAAGTTGCCCATCATGGCATTCATACTCGGCAATAATTTCGCTGTATCGAATGGAAGTAATCACATACAGTAGTGATAGCAAATATGCAAATCGCGACAAAATAAACAGCAGATTGAAAGCCAGACGATTTCAATTAACCCGGCGCCTGATAAGCAACGTAACTGAAGAAAGTCTGTAAATTACGCAAGGAGGAAAAAAAACTACTTATGCCTTCTAAGGTATATCACCAACGAATTTAAGTTAACACTTATTAAATGGCAATCAGTTTCATTCAGTTCAAGCAATAAAAGCAGCCCGTTGAATGAAAATTATGACGTTCACTGCACTGCGATATTTGATACCATGATATTTCCTTTCTCCACTTGAGTCAAAATTGAACAGCTTGAAGCAACGTTGTGTGAATTGTAAAAACAAACATCGTGTCAAGTTTTTTGAACAACCGTGACCGAATTCCCACAGAAAGCATCGTAATGTATTGAGAGTATTTGAAGTTTGTTTGCAAATACAACGCAACTTTAAAAATTATTTTGGATTTGTAGTGGACAAATTCTCGGAACATCGCCACGTTCTCGATTCTTGCATGATCCGCTCGCTGGTCACGGTCTCAAGAAGACAAAATGCCCAGCAGTGAAGCTCGGATACACCTGTAATTCCAGCGAATTCCTCTACCACAAACCCAAAATATTGCTTACAGTCGCTTTGCATTTTTTGTGTTAAAATTCTATCAGACTGCTGGATATCTAGGTTTTTGAAAACATTCCCGGCTGCCAGGTGTCCCGACACGATAAGGATCTTTTGAGATCTTGAAAAAAAATATAAATCTCACAATGTTGTCTGTTGCTTTTCTTTTCACGGCGCCATCTGAAAACCATTTTATTCGTAAGTTGAGTGAATCCAAACAGACAAAACAAAATGGTCTGAATGTAACCGTCACTATATTCAGCCGGTACGAAAGAATTAGAACTTGTCTGCTCATTGAAAACAAATCATGTTCATATATATTGAATGTTACCTTTGGGAAAGATCGTTAACTTCCTTTCACACAGTAACAATAGAAGGAAACAATAACCAAGCTCATACATGCTAACGCGTTATAACGCGAAGTTCAAACGCAGTCTAACGCAGCAAAAACCCATGCGCGCGTTTAACCCTTCGCGTTAAGAACGCGCGTTCGATGTTCGTTTAGTTCAGAGCAGTACTGTATGTATTTCAAGGAATGTCCTTGTAGAGCCCTGGAACATTTAATCCAAAAAATGCCAACTCTGTAATTTATGAAAGTTTAACAGAACCATCTGTAAAATGCTGTTAATGGAGCGTGACGCTCTAGTATGCTGTGACATTGCGTGACTTGTACGACATTCGAGGTCAAAACAATGTAGCTCAGTTTGTACATGAACATACCTTTGACTTCTTTGTACTGTTGCCCTTGGATAACCTCTAGCTAAGCAACTCTGTAATTTATGAAAGTTTAACAGAACCATCTGTAAAATGCTGTTAATGGAGCGTGACGCTCTAGTATGCTGTGACATTGCGTGACTTGTACGACATTCGAGGTCAAAACAATGTAGCTCAGTTTGTACATGAACATACCTTTGACTTCTTTGTACTGTTGCCCTTGGATAACCTCTAGCTAAGCATGTTGCAATAGTATGTTGTAATAATGTCTAGTTAGGCTTTCTTTCGGCCACATTTAGTGGTTAAAGCAGTCAATCCTGCCTTTATGTCCGAAGTATATATTACGTTGCGTCCGGCCTTGCTATGGTACAAGCTTTTCCATTGGTTTGGGCCACAGGCTCTGTCTAGCTATAAAAGACCATGTTCAAGATCCAAAGTCATATTTTCTTAGGTTTGCCTAAGCTACTTTTCACATTTTAGCGAATCTCTATTTAAATAGGTTGGTTTTATTAAGTTACATTAACTGATTAATTACATGTATGCCATATCCATATTAATTTTCCTTTGGTTGTTTTGATTCTTCAGATCCCTGTGATACTCTATCATGGTTCACAAGAAGATCGCCTTCGTCTGAGGTACCAGATGGAAAAGCTGAAACCAGTGGAAGGCAAAATCTCTGCTTTTCCTGTGGTAGTAACTTCCTATGAGATTTGTATGAGAGATCAGAAAAGCATGCATTGCTTGAACTGGAAATACATTATTGTTGATGAAGGTCATCGCATAAAAAACCTGAACTGTAAGCTAATAAGGTGAGAGGGACTGGTTCTCCAAGCGGTGGACTATAGATGTATTGTGTAGCATGAATGTAGCAAGGCCTTGTCAGGAGATCAATTCCATGGTGAAAACATAAGTAATATTTATCAGCAGATTTTTCCTGTTATAATCAATGATTGATACTTTAGAACAAACCACCAAATCTCTCTGATATTAAAAGTTACAGCCTATTATAATGTACACTGTGGTAAAGTTTGGAGTGAATGGATGTATTGTCAAATTTGTAGCAGCATTATTTAATGTCATGGTGAAATAAAAGAACATGTACTTTAATCTACTTGATTGTCTATTTAACAAATAGACTACAAGCCCAAGTTGTCTAGGAGCAGATAATCAACGAGGCGCAGCCGAGTTGACTATTGCTCGTAGAAAACGAGGGCGAGTAGTCTAATTGTTTTAGTATAAATTTACCGTAGTCTCATTGCCTAAAAAGAAAAAAAAATGTCAAGTAACGCGTAGAAAAGAACTGTTTTATTATGTTACATCAGGTTCAAATGTAAGGCGCGATGTGCACTGATGCGTAACTGTTTTCTATCGGCAGATAGAAAACAGTAATATAGCAATCAAATTCACAGATTCACAATAGACTAGGGTAAATTTATACTAATACATGTTAGTTTTCACACTTGGCCTGTGCATACATAATACCTTACTTATTTGAATAATCAAACAAAAAAAGAAAACGTTCACATGTGATTGGCTGCCTTGTACATAACTAATGTGTAGATTAAGTCATGATGCTCCAATTAATTATTACTTTGTTCTTTAGGGAATTGAAGACTTACAAGGCGGCAAACCGTCTGCTGCTGACCGGCACTCCATTGCAAAACAATTTGTCCGAGCTATGGTCTTTGTTAAATTTTCTTCTGCCAGACATATTTGATGACTTGGACAGGTAAGCTTAACTGAACTTACATCTAGGTATTAACGCCCAAGTCGCTAGTGGAGGGTGGGTGCCCAAGAAGCCCGGGGGGCTGCAACCGCAATCACAACCCCAAGGTACTAGAACACCCGACTGGCCTGCCCAACCCGCAATCAAGCCACAAGCCCCCTGCGCCAAGCCCCCCCTCAGGCACTCGTCACACTTGAGCCAGATAGCTCAGTGGAAAGAAAGTTATAGGGGGGGATAGGGAGGGAACACCAAGAACCGCAAAATGACAAAAAACTGACCCACAAACGCCACGCTAACAGAGTACTAAACACGCTGCAAGCACATGGGAGACAACGCACGAACTAACCAAGAATGCCGCTGGATAACATCAGTCCCAGGGCTCCCACAGCCATATGACTGCTACAAACGCTATGAAACACACCAATGCTAAACAAACACGGCCAGGACACTGGCGAACGCTTACAAGAACGCCACTGACCAGACTACCTCCTGGTCATAACTCTGTGCATTCACAAACTATAACAAAATGCTACAGAACGCGACAAACGCTAACAGATGGCCAAGATACTAACACCACCTACAAAAAACACTACTCACCAGATAAGCTCCTAGTCGTTAACTATGTTAAATTTCATTTAACTATATTTAAGTACTGCATAATTTATTCTTAATTAAACTTTTTGGTGATGTTTGAACCTTTTCCTTGCAACCTGTTGTCTGAGCTAATGTTATAATAAATTAATGGCAGTCAGAAGAGAGAATTTATATTTCTACACACAGTTGTTTTCTGGTACTTAGCACTTTTTCTTTAGGAGTGAACTGGAATGAATGTACAGTGTATCACTGGCCAGCTTCTAGGGCTCGAAATTGCAACCAATACAGTTGCCAATGCGACTAACTTTTCCTCCTTGGCAACTAAAATTGTTGTTTAGTCGCCACTTTGGCAACCTGAATTTTGCATGATTTAGAAGTACAATAAAGCATTAAAGTTAAAGTAAACATCTTATCTTGTCCTGCTTTGCGTTCGTCGTAAAAGAATGGGCCAAATCACAATAAAAAAGCCACATTCCCTCCAAACTTTACGGACTTCTGTTCGCAATATTTTCTTAGACGCCATTAGAGTTTCTCTCTTGGAAGCACCTTCCCTGCTAGCAGAGGCTCTTTTCCTGGTGTTCGCTGACGGGAGAAAAGAACACAGCGAACACCAGGAAAGGAGTCTCTGCTAGCGGGGAAGGAACCGCCCAGGAGCCGCAGAATTTTGCAAAGACCGCTAGACGATAACGATTTTGAGAAGAAAAGGTAAGCTTTAGGCTCAAGGGTAATCAAGTGTTTCGATAAAGCTTGGCGAAAATTACAATTTATAGCGTTGTTTTGTTGATTGCGTGATGCACTCTCATGACTCAGAAGTGGTTGCCTAGTGTAGCGGCGTCAGCTCCGGTGGCGGAGAGATCCGTGAAACTAAAGAGACTCACAGGTTCCACAAGGCTCAGGTTTATTGAGTAAACTCTTACAGCGATCCTGTCAAGTAGGACGTGTTGGCGAACGCTTTGAAAGGGTCTGAGTTGTACAGCAATAACTGGTGGTTCCCGTCGAATTTCTGTGAGCCTTATGAAATTTTAACAAGCGCGTGTGATATTTAAGCTAGAGTCACGTGGTAGCTAGCGGAGGTCCCATGTGACGTAAATGCGGTAAAAAAAAGGAAATATCTAGAATACTACGAAAGAAAGCTAAGGCACACGGGTGCCGTAACACCTAGCACGTTATCAAAATCTGCCCCAATCAAATTTCTTTCCAGCCGCGTTGGAAACGAAAACGCTGTGTTTATTTCCTAAGTTAAGCAATTTTCTGTGAGCTTTTTTTTAGTTTCTCTGTACCAAACTTACGATATATTTATCAAAACTGTAGAAATTGTATGCAAAAACTGAGAAGTCGCATACAATTTCTACAGTTTCTACCACGAAAACGAAGCCAGCATTTTTCAAGCTAAATTCCAGGTAAATCTCTGTTTTGGGAGAAACATACAAGTTGGGTGCCGCCGCGCTAAAGGAAAAGTGTTACGTTATTAAAAAGAAATGGACAAGCAAGTCTTTGCAAAATTCTGATTGCCGAAGCTAAGAAAGTATTACTCATCATTATATTGAAAAGAAAACCTCATTAACATTTACTTTCTACACACATAAACATACACTACTACAAAACTAGTTTCATCAATAGACCTCGTCAGTTGTATGTGATGTATCGTTGTGGAATTATCTTCCCTTTTTCGGTCAAAAGCTGACATTTTATCCTGATTTAACATGGTTTGAAAATCACCTTCTGAAGCCAGGGCTCAAAATTAAAAAAAATTTTAGGTCGTCTTTTGGCGACTAACTGGAGAAATATAGTTGCCAGATCCAAATTTTCAGTTGTATGCAATACATCGCATACAACTGACGAGGTCTATTGACAAAACTAGTTTAATTTGTAGTAACATGTTTATGTGTGTGGAAAGTAAATGTTAATGAGGTTTTCTTTTCAATATGATAAGTAAGGCAAAAAATATTTATTGTATGAATGTGTCCCACGCCATGCCAGACGATATCAAACACTTTCAACAAACGGACCCTGAAAATTATTTGATTATACAAACTGGTGACTGAAAATTTGCATCCGGCGACTATATTTCTCCAGTTAGTCGCCAAAAGGCGACCTAACAATTTTTTACTTTCGAGCCCTGGCCTCAGAAGGTGATTTTCAAAGCATGTTAAATCAGGATAAAATTTCAGCTTTTGACTGAAAAGGGAAGATAATTCCACAAGTTAATAATAGTTCCACTTTGATTTCATGACAATTGGTTATGGGAATCAGCTATAGATATGTGTAAGCACTTTGCTTGCCATCTTACAGAGTACTCCTTATTACTGAGTCAGTACTAATAAGTGGTAACTGGGCCAGCTGTTTAGTTCTCTCCTAAATTTCTTGAATTTTATTTGAAAATTTATTTGCACTACTTACATGAGCTTGTCTTTGTTTAGTTTTCAGAGGTGGTTTGATTTTAGTGCCATCAATGAGGATGATGGAAATGAGAGGATTATTGAACAAGAGAGGGAGCATCAAGTTTTACAAAGACTTCATGCTGTAGGTTACTTGCTCATACTTATTATGTTATGCACTCAGTGTTTACATTCACAAAATGTTTCTGTTATTACTGTGCACACAAGTGGAAATCTGTAAGCCTATTGATTATTTCCAACATTTAGTCCTAAAAGAAATTGTAACATTCCTCATGAAAATGATAAAAAGCTTCTTGTCGGGGTCATCCAAGATGTAGTCCATTTAGGTAGTCCATTTATGAAGCCCTATTAGGAGTTTTTTAAATACAGAATATTTAGATAAAAAATTAATAGGATGCCAGATATTTGTGGAAAAAAAAATTTAAGGAATAAGGCATTATTTACAACATATTTTTCAGAATATCAAGTAGGAAAATTGTTGGCTTATGATACATTTATATTTATGTAAAAAATTAACAGGATATGGAATACTCGCGGTACCCCCTCAAACTCCAATGGGGGCTTGTATACTAGCCCTTTTTCCAAGTTGTCTGTAATATAGTTAAATTATATGAAATAAAAATAGTTAACATCATGTGATTTTTGTATACACTTATTTCCAGATCCTGACACCTTTCCTTTTGAGACGCTTGAAGACTGATGTTGAGTTGTCGCTTCCACCAAAGAAGGAAGTTCTGGTTTATGCACCATTGACTCTAAAGCAGCAAACCTTTTACAAAGCCAGTTTAGACAAGAGTCTCCCTGACATTGTTGGTGACAATAAGGTATTTTCTGATAGCTGGAATAGAATGCTGAGTGATGACTATAATAATTTATTGCTTATTTAGGACTGTTAAAAGTGATCGTACCCTGGGTTAGCACAGGTGATTTTTCTTTCAACATTGATCCACAGGAAACTAAATGGTTGGTCAGTCAGTCAGTCAGTCAGTCAGTCAGTCAGTCAGTCAGTCAGTTAGTCAGTTAGTTAATTTGCTCTGTGCCTAAGGCTGCAACTTTCTCTCGCCAACCAGCCCTGTCTTGCTCTGCACCCCTAACCTCGGCCCAGCTGGTCTGACTCTCTTGCCAGGATTCTTTTACCACTGTCCTGCTCCATGTGGTTTTAGGTCGTCCAACTTTTCTCTTCCCTTCAGGTTACCACTCCATCGCCACCATGCAGTCATCATTCCTCTCCTTTCTGAGCAGGTGGCCAGTCCAGTTCCATCTTCTTCGTATTTCATTCACTGATCTTCTTTATGCCTGTTCCTTGAGTAATTGTGTCATTCGGCATTCGTTATGGCCACCAAATTCTTAGAATCCATCTCCGGCATGTGAACTGAAATCTATAGAGTTTCTTCTCCTCAGCAGTTGTTAGTCTCTGTGCTTCACATCCATAATAATTATAGAACTGGTTGTACAGTTTGATTTTCGTTTGATCTTCATCAAGTTGAAAAATGCTCTTTGTGCTTTACTTAGACATTACTTAATATCTTCCTTGCCACCACCTTCTTTTGTCATAGTCGCGCCCAGATATACAAACTCCTCGTCTTCAACTTCCTCTCTTCCAATCATTACTTAGTCTTCTCTTCATGTATTCATTCTCAACACTTTGCATTTTTGTGCATTCAGTTGCAACCCTAGCCTCCCACGCAGACGTTCTTAGGCTTGTCACATGTTCCTCCCCATGAACGTCTGCTCAACGGACCGGTCACATCCGTTCGTTGACGGTTAGCCAATCATAGCTTCTCTGCCAATCTGTGCAAAGCTGGACTTTGACCGACTTTGACCCAACGCTTCAACACTAGAAATTTGTGCCGCAAAATGTTCAAAATTTTCACTTACATACGAATTCCACCAGCAACTGCAGACGTAGTATTATTTTAGAAGTACCGGCAACTGATAAGATCCACATTGAGGACCGGTACGGTCTTGCCAGTGCTAAGTCAAACAATGGGATATACAACACGCAAAACAGTCAACTGATTCGCACATAAACAGCTACATTTTAATTATGTGGTGCCAGAAGGGACAAAAGGAGCAATAAACCTATTCATCGAACTCGAGAAACACAAGCTCAACAAAACTGATGGAAGAAACGTAAGAACCTCACTACAGAAAGGTGTAGCTTTCTCGAAGTAAAGCACGGCGTCTCCGAAGAAAAAACCGGATGTGGGTAAATATGATTTGCGTGATAAGCAACATACGCTCTATTTACAAATAGTTCTAGTGAAACAACCGGGCCCAGCACCACAATATTAAATGCAGGTAAGCAACATTTCACGGAAAAATTCTTATTTTCCATATTTTGCCCCTCAAAAGCAAATATCGTGCAACATAAATGAGCCTAAACAATGCATAAGCACATGGCAAACAGCCTGAAAAGAAGAAAGATGTCAACATTAACAGAACAGGATTGGTTCTTTTAAAACAAAGGCTAACCGTCAGTGAACAGAAGTGGCCTGTCCGTTGAGCAGACATTTGTGGGGAGGAACGCGTGACAAGGCTAAGAACGTCTGCGTGGGAGGCTATGTCAGGCCCAGTCTTCCTGCATTATCCACCAGTCGATTGGTCTTGTTCTGTATGTGCTCGCGTTTGGATGACACTTGGACTATGTCATATGCAAAGTCAAAGTCCTCAAGGATACTTGTGAACTTCCATCTGATTTCATTTCTATGTCTTTCTTTCTGTTCTTCTCATTGTTCAGTCAACAGTAAGCAGGAACAGTCTGACATTACACATCCTTGTTTAATGCCAGTGGTGATCTTAAACCATTTTGATTGCTCCCCCTCGTCCAGTACTGACACATTAAAAATCATTCTTCACCATTCTTATCAGCTTGCTTAGGATGCCTTCATGGTATACAGAGTCGAAAGCATTTTCGAAGTCAACAAAGTGTGTGTATAATGTCATAACAATGTCACACATTGTTACATTTATAAAAATTATGGAAAGTTTGAATTTTGGTTAGCAATGTGCACCAACATGATTAGCTAATACAATCCACTAATCTTTGATTACTGTCATTATGTTCTGTTTTGGTCAGTGTTTAAATGTACAACTACAGACCAGTTATAAATGATATTTTGTGAATAGTTATATAATTACATCATTATCTACATTTCAATTTGTTGCACAGTATTCATCAGTAATTTCCTATCACAGCATGTTGTAAGTCACAATTGAATGCTGTTCTTTCAGAAAACAGATGGCCCAGTTGAGTGCAGTAGTACTGGACGAATTAAAAGAAAGGGTCGGAAAGACATCAGTTATAAACTGTTTTTTAGTGACGACATTGATGAAGAAGAACTGCAGGACTATTGTGCAAGGCAAAATAACAGGTTTGAATTAAGCTTAAAGTTTATTCCTCCACAATCAACTGTAGCCATTTTTGAATATTCTTGTTTGGAAAGCCTTGTCTTGTGTGTTTATTTTTATTTGACAACTACAGTGTAAGGTTGTGATGTGATGTAAACCTGATTGGCAGGCCCTTTTTATCTATACCCAGCCTGTTTTATGAAGCTCGATTTAGCGTAGAAATTTTCGTAGAGCGCTACGACTCTACACTTTCGTCACTAGTCTCCTCCTACATGTTGAAAAGATACATTTGCGTCCGTCGCAATGTGTGAAAATGCTCAAGCCTAAGTTCATGTTTAGAAAAGGAATAGATCGATCGCAACATATATGAAATTAGCGTTTTCTACGGTTTCCTTTTGTTTAAATTATTCTACAAGCTTCCATAGCCACGATTTCTCTTCATTTAAGAATTACACCAAGGATTGGCAAGACTGTGGGTAAGAAATGACATACTAAGTTCAAAACTAAAATGCCACAATTAATCGTCCGAATTTACAAACTTTCTTTTTGCATTAGACAAAGCAGCGATCTCCTTCACATCTTTTTACAGACAAATCAGAGCAAAACATTACCACCATTAAATCTTTCCCACTGGAATCTACACGGAAAGTTGGAGTGACATTCATGACGCAGTGCACTCTGGTAAAAAGTGGCGCAGTGCAATCTGGTTAAATGCAATGCATTCTGGTAAAACGTGATAAATTTGAGAATTGGTGTCGCTGCTCGCTCGCTCCGCAGCAATTAGCTTTGTCAATTTGGTAATGGTTGAAATTTTAAGTTTTTAAAATTTTTAAATTAAGAATAAGAAGAGTTGTGGGCACCACAAAGCAATAACTAATAATTGCCGTGTAGCGAGTGAGAAGCAACATAATCAGGATTTAAGAAGAATATATAAAAGCAAGTACAAATTCTCGAATTCATCACTTTTTACAAGAATGCATTGCGAATGCTTTGAAATTGTTTAAAAGTTGAAGCCTTATGTGACTTTCATTTGTCACTGCAGGCGTGGGAGTAAATTTGAGACCCCTTGACAGTAGATTAATTTGGTCACATGTCAGTTCGGAATCTGAGAGGTTTTTGATTTATCGTTTCTGTGATTCTGGTGTTTTGTAATCGATACCACGTCTAAGCCTTTTCTCTGTTCGTTGCGTTTCTTAGTATGAGTGACACGCTTTGGAACCCATTCCCTTTTAGACTGATCTGTAGACATAAATGAGACATTGGGATAAGATTCAGGCCTTAATCCTGCTCTTTCTGAATGTTTAACAGACAAGAAACTGTCGAATTGTCCACTCTCGCTCGTTGCCGTATTGCATAAATTATCAATTCATGTGTCTGTCCGCTTATTGACGATAAAAATTAGCCAACGAGGCCTGCGAGAATTTGTGCTGTTATCTTAAAATCATGTTTTGCAAATTGACGTGTCATTTCTTTATTGAGACTTATTGAGTGTTCTTTTCTTGAGCTGCAATTGTACAGTAAGATTTGTCAATGTTAATGAAAACTTGTCAAAACTATTTTTAAACTTTAATTCTGAATACTGTTTCTTCAATGCACTTAACTGGGACTGAAAAATACCACCCGAAATGTTTTTCCAACCCTCCCAAAATCTTTTGTCAAACCAATGTTCAGTACTAGAAGAAAGTTTCTGTATGGCCATTCCATAACGTCATTCTATACAACAATGGAAAGCAACGCTTATTCATTGTTGATGTTAATTTGCGTTTCACCAGGGTGTGTTTCTGTAAGAAAATCCAAGATTGGATTTTTAAATCCGAATCTTCTTTACTAGACAGATCAATCTAAGATCTTTAAGATCATGGTGTGTCAAAGAAACCGAGGGATCCACTTCCAGAGTGGATTCTTCGGTTCCTTTGATGCACCATGATCCGAGAGATCTTAGATTGATCTGTCCAGTAAAGAAACACAAAATCCGTTTTCGGATTCGTTTGGATTGAAGAATCCAAACTTGGATTTTCTTAAAGAAATGCACCCTAAAACTAAAGCGAGTTTGGTCATTCAACTTCTACTGGCTGATCCCAACATCTAATGGGACCATTTGGAGATTCGAGCAAGTGGACAATGTGATTTACATGAAACCAATAAAATGACCCACTTGATTTTTAATGACAATATGTTTTGCATGTATGCCCAAATATGGTTCTTCAGTTCTCTAGCATCAATTTCATCAATTTTATTAAACCACTCACTACGACTCCTTATCATCCAATGTGTAATGGCCTGACGGAAAAGTTTAATGGAACTATGAAGAGCATGCTAAAGAGACTGTGCAGCAAGCAGCCAAGACAGTGGCATCGCTACATCAACCCGTTATTGTTTGCATATCGTGAAGTTCCTCAGGAGTCTACTGGGTTTTCGCCGTTTGAGTTGCTGTATGGAAGGGCTGTCAGAGGGCCAAGGTTTATTCTTAAAGAGCTCTGGACGAAAGAGCTGGAGGAGCCTGAAGTAAAGAACAGCTATCAGTATGTGTTTGAGCTACGCGAGAAGCTGGAAGATACCCTCAAGCTGGTGCCACCGAGCTTCAGAAAGCCCAGCATGAAGGCAAGCATTACTAAAGACTAAAGACTAAAGTCAGGAAGTTTGGACCTGGAGATAAACTGTAAGTGCTGCTGCCGACTGACCATAACAAGCTTCTAATGCAGTGGAAAGGTCCATTTGAGCGACCTTGAAGAGAGCGATGAAGAAGCTATTGCATGGACTGGACAACGTTGAATTTTACTGGGACGACATCTTGGTTCACACTCGCACGTGGGAAGAGCACATCAAGGCGCTTCAAGAGTTGTTTGGGCAATTATTAGCAGCTGGAATGAGCATAAGACCAACCAAATGTCTTTTTGGAGTCAACAATGTGGATTTTCTGGTCATCGCTTGGAGGAAGGTAACAAAGATCAGAGATGCTCCGAGACCGTTCATGGGTTTGGCTGGATATTACAGAGATTTTTTCCCCAACTTAGCAGCTCTGCTGTAAGACCTCATGCGTAAAGGCCAACCTAACAAAGTAGAATGGGGCGAGGCGCAAGAGAAGGCCTATCTGAGTATCAAGGCTCTCCTTACAAGAGAACCAATCCAGTGGTTGCCAGATCCTGGGAAAACTTATTTTTTGAGGACTGACGCTTCCAACGATGGCATTGGCGCTGTTTTAATGCAGGAACATGATGGTAAGCTATTCCTCGTTTGCTATGGAAGCAAGAAATTGACAAGTGCAGAGCGTAATTACTCAACCATTGAGAAAGAGTGTTTAGCCATTGTGTGGGGATTCAAAAGGTTTCACCTGTATTAATACGGAGTTCCCTTTGTACTGCAAACTGATCACGAGCCACTGAAGTATATGAAGAGTGCAAAGTTTGCCAACGGATGTCTCATGCGTTGGGCTATGTTTCTCCACAGCTACAATTTCAGAGTTGAGGCTATCAAGGGATTTGAGAATGTGGGAGCAGAGTACAGGAATAACTTTAGAGACATTGGACTACCTCCTCTCTTCGAACTATTTATCTAATTTTTTGTTGTTAGTAGAAATTTAAGAAATGTTGCTTTATTTAGTAGAGCCAGAAAGTTCTAGAATCTTATACTGTAAAGTATATAAGCAAATCGGCGTAGTGTTCAGATGGTTTTTCCCAAGAGTGTTTAGAGAGAAGGGTTTATTGAAGTGTGACGGAGGTCGCGTGTAAAGTCTCGACGGAGGTCGTGTTTGTGGAAGTGTAACAGAGAGGTTACGTGGATAGCTGGAAAAGGCTGTGTTTATACAAGAGTGACAAAGGTCGTGTGTAAAGTTTAGCAGAGGAGTGTTAATTCAAGTGTAACTGACAAGCCTAGCCTGTGCTTGTTGTGAAGCCTTGAGTGGAGTTACTGCGTTCATCTGGAATAAATAACCTTGTTGTTGTTTCCGACATCTCTGAGTTCTGCTTAGACTACAAACTACCTGCCACTTGAAACATCGAACTTGCAACATTGAACTATGATGGTTAAAATGAAACTAATGAGTTAAACCAACCAAAAACTTAAGGGCAGGCCTTGTATTGAAATTAATACCTTATCATTTGTTCAAAATTAGGCATCCCAGTTTCAAACTGTTGATTTTTCAAGCATCCAGTAGAAGCTAATTATGGTGCTAGCCCTGATGGAATTACACAGTCATTTTCAGTTGAAGTGAAAACCAGACCTGAGAACTCTACAGCACCATTGGAAAAAGTAACTGGGTCCCATGCGTTCTGCTTAGACTACAAACTACCTGCCACTTTAAACATGAAACTTGCAACATAGACGTCTTTTGATTTTATTAACAAGTTTGCTGTGTTTTCTTATGGCATGATGTTAACACGATATCCTGACAAACCTAAACTGAATGCATAGTAGGTGAAAGGAAGCACAAATTTTTATTACAAACATTCCTTTCGTAGTCAAAACAATTTCCAGTAAAAATCAGGAAAATGCAGATTAAGCTGAATTAATGGTTCAATCGCGTGAAAATACAAAATAATGAACTAAATTTTACCTTCTTTTCAAAACATGTTCAAACGTGGCTCCAGTATTACAATGTATGGCTCTTTTCGCATGCAATCGATTTCCGTGGAAATATTCACTGTGCCATGCATTAAATTTCACAAACAAGTTGGAGGTAGACACTGTTATTACAACTGGTTTGTTGCCTCTGCAATACTCCAACAAGCCACCAGCATGTAACAAATACATTGCGAACATCAGTGCTGTACAGCTTTTTTTCGTTCTAGCAGATCAGAGGCAGTTTCTTCGATAATTTTTCGGCATGAAAAGGGGGATGGCGATTCCTGTAATGATGCTGTAGCCCGTTCGATTGCAGGAAAACAGCTTCCTCCTGGCACACTGGATGAGGAAAAACCACTTTTCCTTCAAAATTCGTAAAATAAACAGGTCTATGCTCATTTTTGAAAATTGCATAATCATCTGCCATGGAACATTCTGCCATCTCTAAAACAATATCTGCCAGATGTCTCGCATCCTTTCCCCTTCCCTTCCTCACTTGCGCTCCCACCACTTTCGCAGCGAGAGAGAGCCGTCTGGGAACGAGGCAGGCTTAGAAGGTAGATCGTGTAAATAAAGGTTGCAATACAAATGTAAGTGCTTAGAGAGTAGAGCATAGAGTGCAAAGAGTAGAGCGTAGATCGTGTAAATAAAAGTGCTTAGAGAGTAGATCGTATAGCGTTAATCGTAGATTGTAGAGCGTACATCATAGAGTGTAGAGTGCAAAGAGTAGCTGGTAGAGCTTAGAGAGTAGCATGTAGAGTGAACTCAATGGAATCACACAGTGTAGAGGATAGATGGGAAACTCTAAAATGAATTTTAAATGAAAAACGATTAGAAGTAAGTAATGTATCTTTTCAACACGTAGGAGCAGACTGGTGATTAAAGCGTCGACTCGTAGAACTCTACAAAAATTTTTACGCCAAATTAGGCTTCATAAAACAGGCGCCAGTTGTTTTTATCAAGTCTGGAATTTTAGTTTGAAGTTTCTTTCATATGTTTCTTGTTTGAGTAATTGTTGATATGTGATCACTTTTCTTGTGGAATTGGTTTACTGAGTTAGTAGGGAGCTTTAGATTGGACTACGAGTACGAGTTTCAGTACGAGTACGACTTTCGAATTTCAAACCAGTGACATTTCCAGAGCCCTCCTTCTTCATGTTGGTTTTAGGTAGAGAGAGTAGCTCATGGGATGAAATGGGTATGTGTTGTGATAATGTGAAGCCTGAAAACTAGAATTAAAAAGTCGTACTCGTAGTCAATCTCGTACTCGTAGTTCAATCTAAAGCTCCCTATTGTAACTGGGAATGCACATTCCATGTACTGCTGTTCTGTCATGGTGCATGAACTGAAAGATCATTGTATTGATTTGGCAGATATCAAGGGCTTCCAGAAACCATTTCTATAATTAAATTTATATTATTTTTTTAGTCTGATTTTCTTTAATTCCCTGTTTCTTTGTCGCTCTTGTTGTAATATACAATCAACTTGATTCCTTCATAAAATATTGGGTTATACAAAAGGTTTTCCACCCCCACCCCTAGTAGCATTAATGCCCGAAACACAGAGTTTGGTGTATTTGCACAGAACACCCTTCTTGCCAGACATGAAAACAAGGCAGATTGCCATGAAATAGCAACAAGAAGTTTAAAAAAACTTTAAACCGCGCTTTTTTAACTTTTTTGCGCTCATAAAAACATTTCGTAATATTTTGCAACAACGTTTTGCGAAAAAACATTACCCCGAAACAATTTCAAAGATGGTTAGGACTTGTTTCCATATCTCAAACCGCCCTTGGATACCTTGTGATGCGTACACAAAGTAAATACTGATTATAGGCCTAAGCACTGAAAATACTGATTAGGGTTAGGGTTAATGGTTACATGTAGTTTCTTTATAGCGTTCAGGTTTTTGATATAGTACTTAAATCGAACCATCTACTGGCAGCGAATCCTCGGTGGTTAGTGTAGAAGACTGCCGATCTGGCACGCCGGGTTCAAATCTACCTCGTCACATCAAATTTTTTTTCCTTTAAAATTCAAGAGACTTGCACTTTGACAACATTTGTTGAGCAGAAACTAAGTCTCTGTGTCAAGAAACTTAGAAATTTCATGTGAGTGTACATGAATAGGGAGAGGGCAGTTTGAGATATGGAAAGAAGTCTTTACCATAAAAATTGGAAACAACAGAGATTGTGTGAATCAAAGTTGGCTCAGTGCCTGGGTTGTAAGAGATTTTATTTATTTTAATCTTTATGCGAACGTTCAGCTCATGAAACGTGACATAGTTACTGTTGTCATCTACTGTTACATCACAACCGAATTTCATTACGCGCAAAACGTGACTCTGGCTGCCTTTCAGTGCAGCATATGTATGCTGAAAGGCGTATCTGATTACGTTCTTTGCATGGCGCGGGTCTAGCGTGACTTGTAATCAGAGAATTTTGTTTATGTCTAAGGAAAAAAATACCTTGACCTTTCAAACGAATATAAATTTACATATGTTAAAAGGGTTTTGACAAGGCTAGTTTTAACTTTTTTTCCCAGAAAATTCCACCATTGCTTCTGGCAAAGTAAACAGGATCTTACATTATCACCATCAGCATATTCCATGGCCAGACGTAATATCTTTTTAGCGCATTGAATATTCCCTTCGAAAGTGAACAGAAACAAAAATTCCAGATTACAAAATCTTCTGTTTCGCACGCAAAACGAAAATACAGCTTAACACTAACTTGATTTCAGCCTTAGTAGCCAGCAGCTGGTCCCAAATTAGATGCTTTTTCCTTGCAAATGTCCTGACGCCCCACCGCTGAAGGATTTTGGACCAAGTTTGACCAAATAAACATTTTTCCCGTCGTCAGCCATTTTTTGTCTAAACAGTTAATTCACTAACTTGATAAAAACCCTCCTGAGGGGGGATATGACGAAAAGACCTGAGAAATGGCCTGTAATTGGCTGATGATGACATCATCCGCGGAGGTTTGGATATAGTCACCGAGAAAACTAAAAAAAAATAATAACCAAAGGCAGAACATGACCCGCCAAGCCTACAGCTGCGCGGTTAATAATATTATTCCCTCATGTGTGCAAGTAATTTGTCACTCTACTTTTATGTTTAGTAACAAATAATGCAGCTGGACTCAGTGACCATGGATGATAATGATAAGTGTTTGATTGCAGGAATGTTGCCACCTGCACCAGTGCACCAACTACAGTTGTATCAGTTCGTATGACTAATATCATGATGCAGTTAAGGAAGTGTTGTAACCATCCATATCTGATAGAGTGCCCTGTTGAGCAGGAAACCTTGCTGCGCAAGGTTGATGAAGGGCTGGTAACATGTTGTGGCAAGATGCTCCTCCTTGATCGAATGCTACCTGAACTTAAGCGTAGAGGACACAAGGTACTACTGTAGTTTTCTTTCTAATTTCTTTTTATACTTGGAGGTTTATAGGTTGATCATCGCAGTTGTGCTCACAACTTAAGCAGTTTTCAAAGTAAAGCCTAAAAAAATTCAGGCCCGAGCGGGATTCAAACCCATGACCTTCAATAGACGAGTTCATGCGGTAAGGGGCATTATGGGTAATCAGGGCAAATTTACAAAGAAGCAAAGCCGTAAAACAAAGGTTTTTCTACATATTTCCGTTCTGATTTCACATTAATTTGGTGAAGGAACACATATAGTAGGCGGAGAAACCCCTATGCTAGGTTTACCAGGGTTTTTGAGTCAATCGAGTGAATATTGTGGGCATACGAGTGTTTTTTACAGTTAAAACTAAATGATTACATCAACTCTTAGCCACTCGAGCCACAAAAATAACATCTGTTACTCTGATAAGAAGGCTAATGCTTAGCTCAATCGACTCAAAAATGCTAGTAGAGAAAAGGGGTTTCTCTACTTGCAGTAATAGTTTCTTCTCGAAAATGAAACTCAGAACGGAAATGTGAAGAAAAACGTATATTTCGCCGCTTTGTTTCTTTGCAATCTTGCCCTGATTACCCATAATGCCCCTTGCAGCATGAACTCGTCTATAACAGTGCAGTACTCTACCAACTAAGCTGTTAAACCAAGTGTGCGCTGGCCACTTTGTGAGTTCATAATATACCCATAGAATGCAAAGAATACAAATTAATATATAAAAGCTCACTGCACTGGTATCGAAAAGTTCATGGGTTCAAATCCCATTCAGGCCTAATTTTTTTTCAGACTTCAATTTCACAACTGCTGAAGTTGTTTGCATTAGTGCAATGATCAACCATATCTTCATATCATCCTCTGTAGTTGAAATAAATGAACTTTCATATATCCATTTTTAGTTATATTAGTAATCAATGGTTATAATTTTTATTATAGTGTCTGGTCACATTACTTTTCAATATTAAATCTGTTCCATTAAAGTATCCAAAGACTTGATTTTTTTGTTCAGTTACACTAACTTTCAAAACCACCATAGAATACTGAGTACAAATTTAAAATGAAACTGATCAATGATCTCAGCCTGTGTATTCCAGTATTGATGTAATTCCTTTATGGATAGCATCTTATAGATGTAAATATCCGTTTTCACTTACACCTTTCCAAGCCTGCAAATAATTTTCGTCTATAGGGTGGTCATTTGTCAGGCCAGAGGCCAGTTTTGACTGGACAAGGTCTCCACGGGATGCCCTTGGAAAACTAAGTTTTTTCGCATATGTTACTTCTAAAAATGAAGCGCAAATTAACAAAATTATAGAATGATGCTTTTCATGTTAGAACAAGACAGTATGCCAAAAATTAGTTTGATCCTGCAAAAAAAGAAATGGACCCAAAAGCAATATACGCCCTTTTTGCATGTAAGCCTTCATAATTATTTGATGCTGTTTTGTGGTTATTTCAACTAATTCTGAATACATTTGGCAATAATATCCTTTTTATTTGTTTGTATCAGTGTTTCTTCACTCCTGAAAATACTTTCTCCGGCCTGAGAAACCATAAAAAGAGTCCAGATTCTGGACTACCAGCAGACAAATTGTTAAAAGATTGTATCAGGCGATTGAAATGAATTTTTCAACCCTCTCTGAAAACATTTTTTTAAAATTCTTGTGCTGAACCTTTAACCCATTGACTCCTGGAACTTTTTGCCAAAAATGCATTTTTGGACATTTTGGTGGTTTTGAGGCTGGATCTCGGCCACATTAGCTTTAATGTGGTCGAAAATGCATTTGTAGCACGACAGCTAGCCCTTCTTGCTACTAAAATCACGTTTTACGAACTTTGGGCTCGTGCATGCGCAGAAATCAAAATTTTTAGAAGGTGGCCTACGTCTTAAGGCTTTTCAAATTTTGTTTTTTTCTTCCTTTCCTTTTTCTCCTTTCCTTTTCTTTTCACTGCAGGGATTGACCTTTTACTTCGCTTGTCCCCCCTTGCTTCCAGTTAAAAAACTTCTAAGAAAGAGTCATCAAGGCGGCCAATTTTTACCGTGGAGCAGCTAGGTGTAGGGGCAGGAAATTTTGCTCTGAGTTTTTCACACATCTTTTTGAGCATTTTTGTGCACATCTCAGGCTCCATTAAGCGGATCACTCTGATCTAGGCATCGATGGAAAGATTTTTTCCTCCTGCAGAAGTTGAGTATGGATGATGCCAATTTTGGTCAAAAATAATGACGTCAGAAGTGGAAGAAAGGTCGAGGCTCGTCACGGGCGGTTACGGGCAGCACAGGCGTCAATGGGTTAAATTTCCAAGTGACAAATCACTCTGATTGAAAAACTTTGGAAAAACATTTGAAACATTTTAGATTAGATTTGGTTCTCGGTCTGCAATTCAATCCTCAAAACTTGCAGTTCACAAATAGCACGTAAGAATATTTTTTCCGGTTGAATGTTCATCTGTGATACTTGCATGAAGCGAATTTTATAATTCTGACGACATGAGCGACCTTTAAAATAGCATGGCTTAAACCGTGTATACCATACAAACATGAATACTCTTGAAAATAGAGTGTTAACATTCGACGTGACTGTTGGGATGAAAGTCGAAGCACCAGACAATCAGTTCAAGTTTATTTATTCTCTGTTCATGATCACTGATGCAAAACTGTATCTGACGGGCTCTTAATTTGATGTTTAAATTGATTTTGCAAATGTTTTGCTTTCGTGTGTCCATGATTTCATAAAAAGTTTGATTGTATACATGCCAAAGACTGTGGAAACGATACAGAACACCACATTTTTGCGTAATATTGTGAACTGAATAATTATATAATAAATAAAAATTTTCCCTATTTCCCGGATATTTGGGCTACAGACACGTGCAGTCATAGTGTTTGACCAAGTTAAGCTTTTGCTGGTCAAAAGCTAGAATTTACCGGACATTTATCCAATGACCGGCTGTTGTTTGCAGGCTTGACTTTCTCTTTGTGCTTCCTAGAAGACGCTTATCACTATGAAGTAGCTATAGTGAAGCTTTGCCTTATGACTATGCCATTAATATGACCACCTTGTTATTAAAGCCCGGGCCAAACGAAAGCAACATTTCATCGCAACATATCCCAACATTGTTGGCCCAGTATTTGCAAGCTCTGACTAAATGATCACAACATTTGAACGCAACAGATCGCAACATTGTTGGGCACAACATGTTGCATGCTTTTGGCCACTCTGTTGCGACATGTTGCACTTGAAAATAGAACTAGCGCCCATGCCCATGCGCAACATTGTTGCACAAACCTGGCCAAACAACCACAGCATCATGGAAAATCCACAAAAGTTGCATAAAAAAATTTGACCATTTTCAAATTTGAGCCAACAACACCCAACAAGTCGCAACATGTTTTAACAGGGTGGCCAAACGCACACAATGTTGCACCCAACAATGTTGCAATATAGTGAGATAATGGTTTGACACTGACTATTTTTTTGATGTTCTGTTCAACGAAACATCAAAAAAATAGTCATTGTCAAACCATTATCTCACCGGGCTATGTTAGCTCCTGACTACCACTGCTCTATTTTTTAACAATGTTGCAATATGTTGCGATCGTTTGGCCGGAGCTTAAGACAACTGTATTCTGGCGTGAACCAAACCTCAGTCAAATGTGTTGTTATTTTTATAAAAATTGTCGTCATACATAAAAATAGCCCCTTTAGCACGATCAGATTTTTGTGGCCCACTGTACATGAATATCAACGTTGTCCACAGTTCACTGTCCAAGACCTCATGTAATGTCATACTTCACAATTCTAAGTAGGTAACAATTTAGCAAATGTTGAATCTCGTCATTCCCATTGCTTTAAAGGCTGTTAGTTGACTTTCTAAGTTCATTTGGGCAATCTGCTTCACACTTTAAGTGGAGACCAGATTAATTTACTATCACCATGTACTGTTGATTGACAGTGATATTACCTTACTAGACTTAATCCATAGCGTGAGTTAATTAAGATCAAGCTGAATAATTTAACAAAGTAATCAATGATTCTGTTTGACTTGCTACCACAACATGCATGGCTTGTTATTAATTTTATTGACTTGTATCCAATCCCGAAGGTTCCTGGAATTATAATTTATTTTTATACTGCTTCTATTCTTCATAAATTGGTTATTAGTTTGATTGGCAAATTTCTCTGTGCTGTTGTAAACTTAGGTGTTGCTCTTCTCACAAATGACCCGTATGATGGACATCCTGGAAGATTACTGTATTCTACGGAACTACGGCTACTCCAGGCTGGATGGGCAAATGAAAGTGTCAGACAGACAGGAAGAGGTACTTATTACATGACTTAATTACTGTAGTTCAGTGAGCGAGTGAGTGAGTCAGTGAGTGGATTCTTTATTTACCCTGAGATTTCAGAGTAGTTTTATCGTAGATAAGGCCATTAGCTCCCAATCATAATTGCACACTTCTTTCCAGTTCGTGGCCATGGCTATTTTCTCTCCTTTTCAGTCGTGTGATAAATCTCTTATTTACCAAGCGTGTTTCGGGCCGTATTAGGAGAATATCACACCTCGGTCTTTTATAATAGAATCTTGCACTCTCAAGGTTGGTTAAAAAGATGTATTTATCACCTGAATGGATCGCAAAAAAAATGAGCCACTCGATATCAAGTGCTCAGCTTTACTTCTTCTCTATAAAGATGAACGTCAAAATCGATGAAAATTTTTCAATAAGTTCTAAAAGGACTACAGGTTAAGATAAGTAGGTACATACTGTGAAACACCCTGCCAGTGACTTGGGTGTACAAAAAAACATCAAGTCAAGTATTCTGCATTATAATCATTCTTATTTTTTCCGGCAAATGATTGGTCTAACAGTTTTTCGCGGGATGCAACTAAACTAGAAATATCAGTAATAACTTCCAAGTAATGTTCTCCAAATTGAATTTTTTTTGTTGTTGTTGTTTTACATGTTCCGCTCCTCTGATTTAAAATTTTGAACTTCTCCAAATGTTTTGCCTCCTTAGATAAAGAAATTTGAAGCTGATCCATCAGTCTTTGTATTTCTGTTAAGCACAAGAGCTGGTGGACTTGGTCTAAACTTGGCTGTAGCAGACACTGTTATTATCTATGATAGTGACTGGGTGAGTGGCTGGTCAGGATTTTCCATGATTTTTGAAACTGTAATCTGACATTGAATCCGTCAAGTGTTTATTATTTGCTTTGTACTAATAACTTGAGTAGTTCACTGATGATTTAAGATTAATTAATTTTAATTTGTTTGTAATTTGCTAGAATC
>JAHPZR010003456.1:12500-45000 GCA_019787425.1 Platygyra sinensis | reverse complement strand
TATCGTCGTGGACCTAGAAGTACTTGAGATTTTAAAATCGTGGCGACATATGTGCGGTGCCGTTCTATTCCCCAACATTCGATCAACATGGCGCAATGGAAAAGAAAGTATACGAGGTGAGAGACTAGTTTATGACATGCTCAGTTCGAGTTTCTGTGAGTCGTATTTACAGTTATGTTTGTTTGTATTCGCCCTTATATTGTTGCCGGATCAACGTATTAAAATAGATGAGCCATAATAATGTTATAATGATTTGTATCTTTGGTTTCGTTATTTGGTTTGTTTTGTCCGAGTCCTGATATCAGTGTTTCCTCTTTTATTATATCGACTGAAGAGGAAAGCAACAGTTCTACACCTTTATCTTTTGACTTCGGCTTGCAGACTTCTTTTAGTTCGACAGGCAATCCATGAAATAATCTTCATGACCTATATGCCCTTCATGAAACCCTCTAGTACGTTCACCTTTTTCAGGGGCGCATAATTCCTGGGCTGGGCCGGGTGGAAGTAAGTTTACTTGGACGTCAATGATGATAAGAACATTTCTCTTTTCTTAACGAAATTTCCAGTAACGTTAAGGTTTTTATTTCTAATTCTATTTTTTGTTTTACTACTTTTGTGAAAGGAAATTTGATTGCCTCATCAACGAGATGCTTTCTATAAAAGAACGAAATCCCAGCTTCGACACGCAGACTGACTCCATTTGTGCGAAACTCTTTGTTCAGTTAAACAACATTGTTATCACTTTATTCTCTTTGTATTTGAACCATTGTTTGAATTAGTATTACACATTTTACCTTATAGTTAAATGTTTTAAAAAATCACTTCTTCTTCGGTTTTTTTAGAAAAAAATTATAGGTTCCTCATTTTCCGCGGGTTCCGGCTGTTCCACAGGTTCCGCGGTCAGTTTAGTAACACCTGTTTTTAACCCGTGCGCGACATAGCGCGGCATGAAATAATTGAGATATTACTTATCAAAAGACTGCTATACGTCAGCGTTTAAAAGGCATTACATTGCTGAAAATAAATGTTTTACCTTCAATATTTTAAATAAACCTTTCTTCCTTCCTCAGTGTGAAATAATTTGATTTCAGAATTGTAAACTCTTCCAGGAAACTTGCATCATTGCGGATAAAGTGAAACGTGATGACTAATTAAAGTACATCAACAACGTACGCAAACTTCAAAACAGGAGCCGGAAACAACAAACAGTATTCTCACTGTTTCTCCTTGAAATAAACACCTTGTTACTGTTTCGCAGCGCTAAGTACTTCACCGGAAATAAATTGTTGTTTTAATTAAAGGCTAGTAAGCTGTTATCAATTTCCTTGGAGCAGTTCCTGTTTTGCACAACCCTTGACTTATCGCGTGTGGGACATGCTTATCGACCTAAACTTGAATGTACAAACCATATGTTCTTATAGACTGCGAGCAGTCTCTTTCTTTTCCTGGCTCGCTAGAAATTACTGAGTTCTTTTCCTGGCGCGCTAGAAATTACTGGAACATGCGATCGATCCCCATTCCCTCCTCGTTTCTTTCCCTAGTTTGCATAATATATTTTGAGTTCCGCACGCGGAGGATTTCAATTCAGGAACGAAAACCGACTACTCGTAGTCTAATGTTCTTATTATGAATCAGCGCAAATTTATGCGGTACTGGATAAAGTGAAAACCAAAACATTACAACCCGTACCGAAGATTCAACCAGTGTAAGAGCGTAAACGCTCTTGCACAATCTGCATTTATAACACAAGCTAGGTCTGTCTGTTGGCTTGTGCCAGGAGAACTAACTTGTGATACGATCACCTGAAAAAAATTACTCGAACCCAAGCTTACAACCAAGACTACTAGTTCGCCGCAGAGACTAGACCACGTGACAGGCGCTCAACTCTCGTTCTGTAGACAAACAAACATATAAATAAATCAGGTGATACCATAATGTGGCTTTACACTTCGTGTAAGCCACACAAAAAAACCATTTGAGGTGATCTATTATCTACACAAAATGAAGCAATTTCATTGGTTACTGTGCGTAGCAAAGAATTGTGATTGGTCGAAGAAAATCGTCGCTCCTCGTGAAATAAAACTTACAGCGAAAGCAGAATTCAACTGCGAAATTTAAAAATCTTGAAGAAAATGCTGGAAAAATCAAGTCAGTTTTTGTCATCAGAGCAGCGTTGTGAGCCGAAAAGCTTGGACGTTGCCTTGAAAATTGCAGGAGTTGAAAAAATACCCTCAGAATACTTGTGGTTGCGGTCAACCTAGAGGCCATTTGATTCCAATTTTGAATGAAAGGAGCAGAAATGACTGTGGAGATTTTTGTCTTCTGTGGTTGGTGATTCTCAAATAAGTTTGATATAGTGTCGGAGACACATTTTAGCTGCGATGCTGTCGGCCGTGAGCTGTGGTTAGCGAAACCAAGTTTGACTTGCGCAGAAATGAGAAGAAAGCGACAGTGAACAAGGCCCACGTCATGGCTTGAGACGGAGAGTTCATGTCAAGAGAATGGTGTATGGCGATCAAAATCTTGGGCGTAATCGGGTGCTTTGGTCGAGTGGCGGTACCCAAAACACGCTTGAGACCTCTCTTGGTTAGTGAAACTTCAAAACAAGTGAAGCAGTCAGACCATGGTAAAGGTGTAAGACTTATAGTTAATGCAGATTGTTTACTTGTTTGCTTGCTTGTTTCCTTTTTTTGTTTTTTACAAGGTGGAGCGGCTTTTTCAGCACTTACGGGTCACTTCACGGATCCTGAGCTTAGTAGCTTGGCAAGCTGTTTGCCTTCGCGCTGTTTAGGAGCAAAAGCGGACTCTACTACTGAGCGGTATTCTAGAGCTTTCGATAAGTTTAGGCTCTGGGCTGCCAGTTATAAGGAAAGTAGTGTTCTTCCCTCTAATTTTTTGTCCTTTGCTATCTATTTGAGTTTTTGCTTCAAAGTAATTCCTCGTACTCGGGCTTTAGAGGCCGCCCTTTATGGTATGTCTTGTTAAAGGCATTCTTGAATCAGCCAAGAGAAGTCTCTCTCGACCAGTAGTTAAAAAGAGCCTGTCACCCCAGATATGATATTTAAGATATGTCAGAAGTTCGCATTAGTCTATGCTAGTTTGTCCGACTTACGTACTGCCGCTATTTGTGTTACAGCGTATGCTGGTTTTTTACGATTTAATGAGCTGGCTTTTTTGCGTTGTTGTGATGTGAGGTTTTGTCATGAAAAATATGTTCAGCTGTTCATTGCTAAGAGTAAGACCGATATTTATAGGAACGGTAATGTTGTTGTGCTAGCAAAGACTGGTCATATTACTTGCCGATTTAGTTTGTTAAGTAGATACGTGCAGGTCGCTAGCATTGATTTATCTTCCAACTTGAAGTTCTTTCGTACATCTTGGATGCTTTTTCTCAACTAGGTTTTCCATCCAGATTATTTGGTCTCCATAGTCTTATATCAGGTGGAGGGTGTCAATGGGGTATAGCCTTGGTCTGTAAACAGCTAAAAATAAGCCATTTAGTCAGTAAACTGTTCGAAATAATGTTAGTCAGTAAACAGTAAAAAGGGAGATAAGTCTGGCAGCTAATTTATATGAATTTATGATTTTTGTGAGGTTTGGATGACCTCCGTTTGCAAAATAAGTCATGATTGAGACAAAGTCAGTTTTAGAGTTATTAAAAATGACGTAATTTGGAGGGGCAAAGTCCCGGCCTCATGGTGCGCTCGAGTCCGGGTCCAGCTTAGGCATGACTCTTTACCCTTACAGTGCCAAATGAGTACAAATAGCGAATCGATACCGGCGAATTTAATGCTCGGTAGCCTTGCGATAGACTAATATCCCATTCATAGGGATTGCAAATTCTCCTAGTCCCCTCATGCTACGAAAACCGGGATAAGCTCCTGAGAGGTTCACTTGGCTCGTAGGCAGCCTTACCTACCGGCCTATTGCGCCATTAGTATTACGCTATGGACCGCTATGCCCTTTTCTCAAGGCCGTTACTGAATATCATTAATGTTTCAGGCAAAACGGTACACTGAATACTAAAAGTAAGCTAAGTTTCTGTGATAATTTGTTCCTGTAGTCGACCTCGCCAGCAATTTTCACGTAATATGGGCTATGTGGGTATGTGCGGCCCCGAAGGGTAAGGTTCTTCGGCCGTTTTGGTCATAAATAGAAGAAGCTACTTTTTCATCATTCAGTTATTGATAAGACCCTCAAAAAATGCCCTTCACAATGCCTTTAACATAGGTCTAAGCTAGGTAACTAACTGCAAGGCAGGTCTGAAACAGGGTATTTAAATGTCAGGTGATAAATACAGACAGTATCGAGTTTTTTTGCTGAGATTATAGATAGGGTGGGGAAAGTAGCTTGTACATAAATAGGGTAAGGGTTTTGCGACCCTGGTCGCACACCCCAAGTCAGTTGTTCTGGGAGTACTCCCGTCACCCCGGAACTGAAAGTCTTGAGCGAAATCGTTCGAGAACGGCGTTGCAGAACCTCGGTAAAAATTAATTACAGATAGCTGAAGTCCATTAATACGGCCCGCCAACGGCGCATGAAAATTGGGCTGTATCTATTAACTGGGTGGCAGCCTACTAAACGGGGTAGGTCTAAATTGAACGACGTCTTTACTGATATATCGCAATTGCACTTCTAAGCAACTGATTACAGAATGTGACAGTTGGCTGGATTAACAGGGTGACTGCATTAACGGAAAAAGGTCAAAAAAAGTCGCCGTAATAACCGTAAGAAGGAATTCCGCTGTGCAACGCTAATGGCTCCCAGGTTTGCAAGGAAGTGAAGAGAGAAACCTGGAACCGCAGACAGAGGCCCGGAGCATGTTACAAAATAGGAGCGAACCAGGTCAAACTCCAACAGGACATCTGACAGGCGAAATATGACGGTATAAAGACTATAAATAGTTTCCAGAAGTGTTAGACGAGCTCAAAGTAAACTAAAATTTGCATTTGTATCCTAAAAATTGTCTTTTTGTTGTGGAAAGTCAGCAACCTTTGGCCGTTAAGTACCGTAAACGCTAAAGTCGGACATGTTTTATACGGTATTCATTCATATTTTGTGGTTTATACGGTTACGATAGCAAAAAACCACCATTATACGCTAGACAGTTAACCCCATTGACACCCTCCAGATGGTGCTACCGCTGCTACCAATGCAGGCGTTAATGTTAGACTGTTTAAGCGCCTTGGTCGATGGCAATCGGACAAAGCTAAGGACGGTTATGTTAAGGACAATTTAGACGTATTGCTGTCAGTTTCTAAAAGCTTAGAGCTTTAGCTTTTTGGTTCCTTTATTTCTCTTTCTTTATTTCGACAATTGAGGCGATAGTCTAGCTAACCGTGGTTAACGAGATGCCTTTTTCCTGATCCTTGTCTGCGTCTTATGATATTTAGTATGATAATGATTTGTTCTCGTTTCACTGCAGAGTGATTAGAGAACAACATGTTTTTCCGTCACGTGTCTACGCTTAGATGCAAACGACGGTCAGACGTCATGATGGCATTCATCAGCACGCGGGATTTTTTTTGACTGGAAATCACACCGCCACAAAGGTAACCAATCATGGCTCAGTTTTAAGTGCCTTTTTGTAATATGAGAAATTATATATGAGAAATATATGAGAAATATATGAGAAATATATGAGAAATAATATGAGAAAATCAATTCATGGGTTTCCTTTATTTCCCTATATGGGTATGGGGCTCCGCTTGGCGTTCGGGCCGCCGGAGCTCCGCTAAAAAAACTTCCGAATTCGCTGCAATAAGCAACTGCAAACATTAAACAACGTGTGTATGCTGTAATAAATAAACTTTAATATCAAGTCAGAATGTCGCAACCTCTGAAAATCGCCATATGCTTGAGAAGCCGAAATGTTCGCGCCTAGGGGACCCTGAACGGTATTTTTCTTCCTACAACCATCGCGAAAACAGGTAGGCTCGATTACCAGCCGCTTTTCGGGAAATGAGCCCGCGCTCCTCCCCCGAATGATAGACCAGACACGAGAGAGCGGCGGAAATCGAGCCTAGAAAACAGGAGAATCGGAGCGCTTTACAAGTAAGTTTTGACGACAATTCACAGACTTAAAGCAGCTTCTCGGACTTTAGAAACAACAATAGTAATGTAAATTATTACTTCGAAGTTGATTTAAACTTTTGGAACGATTGGTAAAGCCACGGGCGTTAAAATGACTCCAAAAGCGGTCGGCAAAAACTAAAGCTTTCGCTTTGGCGTGAAGAATTAATTTGAACACTGCTCGTGCAGTACGACACGTCTGCGAAATTTTCAACATTTTTTCGCTTTTAAATAGGTTTCTTCGCCTCAGCTTGAATGAAACTTTGCTGCTATTGAACTTCCTTTTGCATTTCTTTCATTTGGTTCCCTGTATTTTGGTGGCCACTAATTTAACACACTTGAAATACGACTGATCTCAACATAATTGGCTTGTTTTTGTGGTCTTTTTGATTTACAACTTTCATCAGTTTTTCTTTCGCGGCGCCATATAAATATTTCGTCACGCGGCGAAGAAATTAATTGATTTCTTGTTTTCAGATTGATTTTTACGCGAGTTCTTCGCTTTTATTTTCCGTTGTTTTCTCAAATGTTAGCCGTTATAGTACAAGAGAATGGAAATTCTGTTGTATTTGGTTTTGTCAATAATTAACTCATTTCTCAGCCTACGCTTTTAGGCTGGCCTAAATCTACATATTATTTAACAGCATAATAGTCATTTTACTAGATATCGTTAATATTTCACCACGAACATCATAAATTAGATTTTTAGACATCCTCACATTTTGTTACTCTTAAGCAACCAATTGCCCTTGACAGAACTTTGGGGAGACTGACTGCCAGCCCCGGGTTGGTGGGAGGCACAGAGGCCTCAAGGTTAGTGTGCTTGTCTCTGGATAAAGCAGTCTGGGTGCAAGCCCTGACCAGGGACACTGTGTTGTGTTCTTGAGAAATACACTTTTCTCTCACAGTGCCTCCTTCCACCCAGGTGTATATAAATTGTCACGGGTGAACTTACCCATCCAGGGGAGAGTAGAAAATTCCTAGTTGCTTCATGCTACAGAAACTGTGATAAGCTCTGACCTGTTAGACCCCTTGGCTCATATGCAGACCTTTACCATTACTGGGATGGTTCAGATACAAAATGTGGACTATGATTGATCAGTGGTTTCCAAATTAAAGGTAACCATCGACCAATCATAGTTCACATTGTTTACCCAGAGGTCCTAGTGCCAAAGGCTGACTTTTAATCTTCCCTAACTTAACATAAACAGCAATTAGTTCTGAGATGATTTGTGCGGGTTTTGTGTTCGTGGGAATGGATCAACAATGTGATCCCAGATAATGCCTATCCCTACAACAAAGGGGGCTGTCTGATTTCCAATCCCAATGAGGAATGGATATTTTCCCAAGAATAATTGACAATTATTCACGGCCACTGAGGTGAATAATTGTTTTAGTATATACCACACAAGCTGAATAACTAGCGGCCAAAAGAGTAACTTTACTTGTGAAAATGCACCGACAAAAGCAATTTTGTTTTTCTTCGGCTGCTCCGAGGTAAATAGTACTTGGCTAATCACCTCCAAGCTAGCCAATCAGCGCGCGCAAAAAGTACTATTCACTTGTGTGGTATATACTAATGATATCTATTTGAACTGCATTCCTCCTGTTTCATACGGGTTCAACTGTACCAATATTTCATAACCAAACAACAGAATGCACATTAGTCATTACATGAATGAGCTGGCTCTAAGAGCCCTTTGATTCGGTCAGCGGGGGTAACCAAGGCGGGCTCAATGCAGTATGGGTACCGCATTGCCATCGTCCTGTGAACGACAACAAAGCAGTAATTTAGACGAATATTCGGACAACAGTGACGCTGAAAGCGAGAAAGTGGGAAAAGCGCAAAAATCTAAAAATCCAGGCAACCAGAAGTGGTGGTAGTTTGATATGCAACCTTCCTCGTTTGTGGCGGCCCAGCAACTCTTCACAAATGTCATCCTGCATTACAGTCACTAAAATTGTGGCAATAGCTGCTCTTCTCGGCTGATACACAGCCATTTTCGTCACGAAATTCAAAGCCCCGCCATATTTGTTTACAATCGCACGCAGTAATAGACTAGGTACCAGTTAGCGACGCTACCACCTTGCGCGATTTCCACAAACTATCATGAACTATCATTGATCGCAAACATGATAGTCAATGATAGTTGAAACTATCATCAACTATCATGACCGTTTGAACGGGCCTTAAGTGTAGAAAGATGAATAAGAGAACTGAACTTCTGTTTCTTGACAATTCTGCGCCACGCAGTTCATCTTGGAGTACTCGGCTGGATGACAAATACAAGTGTTTCTGCCCAGTCTAGATTATTTGTTACTTGGGCTGTATTTCTAGAAGCTGTTTTTGAAAGTATTGACCTCGCTCCTTTACCAGAAGAATTAGCAGCAAACCTACGAAGACTTGAATGATGCTGGATTTGGACACATCATGCATGGGTGATTGAACAGAGACCCAGATTGCTGCTTCAGAAAACTTTGACGTAAACAATATTACACTGATTTAGTCAAAAAAAAAAACCCACACAACTGGCAAGACCTCAGTCTGGATCACCCCTTATGGATCACTTCTTAAGTGCAGTGAAACATATCCTGGCACTATTTCAGATTCTGATATAACTGAACAGTCTGGAGTTCTTGACATATTAGAGAAAAGTACCGTAATTCTAACGAACAAGGGTTTTGGCATAACTGATTTATGCCTGGCTAAAGGCCTTCATCATAACCGACCTCCTCTTAAATATAATCCTCAATATGATGAAACTGAAATTAGCAAAAACTTTGACATTACCACGCTCAGGATCTATAACGAAAACTATATTGGACGAATGCGAGACTGAGCAATAATTAATGTATGTTAGCCCTCTAACAGAATTGATCTTTTAGGCTATGTTCACAAAGTTCTAGCCCACATTGTGAACATTTTCAAGAAACCCATTGGTCCAAAGGAACCTGACGAGGAATGCAAGGCCTCAGATTTTGTTTGTAGTTCTACAACTTAGTAATTTTTATGCAGTTTCTCAAATATGTTAACAAGTACAGTAGATTGATCAGGTTTATATTAAATGAAATGTTGTGCTCAAAGCAAAAAATATTTCTTCTAGTTCAACATTGGTTTTCTGTACAACAATAACAGAAATGAACTCTGAAGGCTGACTTCTTACAATTTTTAATACTTAAAAGCATTAGTTGTAGCCTGCGAAGGTTGATGTTTAAACTGTAGAAAAATGTTGTCAATTTTCACACATGCCTTTAATTTTTACTTAGCATTTTTAAATAATGCTAAGGAACCTAGAGTAAGCACTAACATGATCAGTCATCTGGCTTGCACAAAGACTTCAATCTTTAATGTTCATCAACAAATGAAGCATTCTGAACCTACAGGAAAGCCACTTGTTTTACATCCTTGGCCAAAACATTTTCCCATGATCTGAGATAGCGTAATCTTTCAAACGTTGCCGTGTTTCCAAAAAGCTCCTCTCCTGACTTACATAAGTGGGGATGCTCATCATAATGCCATTCAACAAAAACTTTATTGTATAGAATGTGATCAGTGTTGTCCTTTGTAACATTAATTAGCAGGTCATTTCTTGCAATGTAGAAAAAATTGGAGACATCCTTCTCTGGTAGATACGACTGCAAAAATGTTATTTGACCACCTGTGCAACTCATCTGGAAGTTTGTTTGGACTACATGGGACCCAGTTACTTTTTCCAATGGTGCTGTAGAGTTCTCAGGTCTGGTTTTCACTTCAACTGAAAATGACTGTGTAATTCCATCAGGGCTAGCACCATAATTAGCATCTACTGGATGCTTGAAGAATCAACAGTTTGAAACTGGGATGCCTAATTTTGAACAAATGATAAGGTATTAATTTCAATACAAGGCCTGCCCTTAAGTTTCTGGTTGGTTTAACTCATTAGTTTCATTTTAACCATCATAGTTTAATGTTGCAAGTTCGATGTTTTAAGTGGCAGGTAGTTTGTAGTCTAAGCGGAACTCAGAGATGTCGGAAACAACAACAAGGTTATTTATTCCAGATGAACGCAGTAACTCCACTCAAGACTTCACAACAAGCACACGCTAGGCTTGTAAGATACACTTAAATAAACACTCGGCCTCCGCTTAACTTTACACACGACCTTTGTCACTCATGTATAAACACAGCCTCTTGCCAGATATCCACGTAACCTCTCTGTTACACTTCCACAAATACGACCTCTGTCGAAACTTTACACGCGACCTTCGTCACACTTCAGTAAACACTACTGAATCACGAGATAATTCTCCTCAAACACTCCTGGGAAAAAACCATCTAAAAAACTACACCGATTCGCTAATATAATTTACAGCATAAGGTTCTAGAACTTTCCGGCTCCACTTAATAAAGTAACAATACAATGTAAAATTATTTACAGCAGCAGACGTAAACTGCTAAAATAAATTGCTTTGTCACCGTGACAAGACTAATTAAATATGCACGAAAGTTCCAGATTAAATTAGCATATTCGCGAATGTTCCAAGTCACGCAACAATTTTTCGTAACATTTAATCTCACTTAAAACTTACGGGATAACAGATTCGTTTTGCTAGATAATTTACCTAATGCTTTGGTGAAGCTGTCCAAAGCTGCTCTTTCATAAGCTTTGTCCCTCTCAAAGTTTTTGAATTTCTTAGGTTTATGCAAGCTCTCATCCAACTTGTTATGTATACAAAACCATGAACTGTCAAACTCTTTATGTCCACACAGTCCCAGTAATGCTGGAATCTTATTGGCAGTGATAATGCCTACACGACTGACAAGCCATTCTTTTGAACCTTGTATGACATCAACGTAATTATTTCGCCAAAGCTTAACAGTATCACATTTTGGTATCTTGACTGTTATTAACTTTTCAGTTGAGTGGGAGATTAAATTTAGTAAGTCTTTAGTCTTTTCTTCTGAAAATACACTTTCATTACTGTGGGATCCAGAAAATGTGTTTGGCTCATTGACAGTTGCATTTTCCTTGGCTGGAACCAATACTGAGTGCCAGACATCTTCAGTCTTGTCAGCAAATCGTGGAGCAAGGATGGGGTCATCATAGGTCACAGACTGCTTGGTGTAGTTATGCTCATGGTGTATTAGCCTACACAAGTAAGCATTTTGGTAAGACACATGATAAAACAACCCAGATGGTATTTTGTATTTCGTTTAAGTCTTCAAAAAATGGTTTGAAATATCAACACTAGTTCTATGTATTCCATCTTACAATACAATACAATAATTTTATTAACTCTCCCAAAGGGCTATTCTGAGTTAATTTACAATTGGTAAAACTAAGGGATAAGTAGAAAAAGCTTAAAAAGCTTAAAATTACAAAACTAAAAACCTAAACTGAACGCGTACAATTACAAATTAGTTAATTACTAAATCAAATATTGACTATTTAACGTACAATTGGTAAAATTAGGGGATAAGTACCTTCTACTTTGCAGCTCATTTCAGAGACATCTCTTGACAACCAGTTGCTTTTGTCCAGATTGAGGTCCTCCCCATGTAACATCTGAACTTTCTTTTTTGTTCGCTTATGCATTACATTCTTTCTAGCTGATCGTGCATTTCTGAAGTATTTTAGCCGAATGCGAGATGCCGTCTTAACCTTTGCACTGTCCCTCTTTCCTGTGTTTGGGTGGTGTCAAGTCTGGAGTTTCTGAGTACACGTCAAGGCCAGAAGCAACAGGTTGTAAAGTGTAAAATGTTTTAACTGTAGGAGAACTAGTGTTGCATGGCAGCAAAGGCCACAGTTACCTACTGCACATTCACAGTATGCCTTTTCAGGAATGTTCCCATTAAACTTTACGGTAACCATGCGTGCGACGTCGGTCATGAAACTCTACAGTACGCCTGCTTTTATAAACACCTCAGACTCTCCTCTTTTCAAAACCTTCATAGATTTCATTCTTCTTGACTGAAACATCCGCAAAGCCTTCCTGTATTGTCCCTTTTTACTCTGCCTCTTAGCTGACTGATAGACATCTATGTTTTCTTGTTTGATTTTTGCGGAATCTTCCATCCCGCTGTCAGAAGAGGCACATTTTCTCTTGAGAGAGTTGTCTTGAATTTAAACTGTTTACTGATCTGATTCACTCTCTTATCGAACACACTCTCGTCCTTCAGGGGTGCCAATCTTTGGACGAGTTCTCCTTTTGTACCCGATGTCTTAAGCTGAAGTTTGCTGCAATATCGAGTCAGTTCTTCACATTCCACAGACTCTAGTCTTTCATGAAATAGCTGTCCCTTGATGAATTCAAAGGATAATTCTTGTTTTACGGCTGGTAACTTGGAAAACTTGGAACAGGCAGACTCAATGTAGACGCCATTTTTTTCCCTTGTCCGCGGATGTCCGGAATCGCTCCAGTCTCTCACGATATGAAATCTAGCAACTGCACCAATGTATGGACACGAAGAGCAACTTCACGCTAGACTTCCACAATGTGACCTGACGAGGAGATCGGCAAGACATCGGGATCTTTCGCATGTTCCTGCGACTTTTAACGTTAGAACACGAAAAAATGATTGAGAAGGTATCGTTTTCTTTCGCTGAAACACGAAAGAAAATCGGCAAGGCTTTGGGTTCTATTATTTACTGACAAATACGCCAGCAAAGAGTGGGCGTACCACAGACAGCCCACTCAAAAAACTATCATTGACTATTACGAAAAATTTGAACAAACATAAAGCGAATGAAAGTTGATAATAGTCCATGATAGTTGGTAGTCAAACGGAAGTGCGTGAAACAACTGTCAAGGACTATCATCATCAATCATACGCCGTTTGACGCAGAAAAAACTATTTGACAAATTGATATTGAAATGTTTCATTTAAAAAGAAGCTTAATGTTGGTATGTAAAGTATTTAATTGATGTAGGTAATGTGATATTTTGTAACAATTATTGAAAATCATGAGTGGTCAATACAGCCGAATAAAACAAACCCAAAAACAATTTGTGGCGTGTTACACTCGATGTTGTTTCGTTTCTTCTGTTCCTCTAAGCCTTGGCCCCGTTTCAGAAATTTAATATTTCTGAAATTGCCACAAACTATTTTGGCAGTTCGTAAATCATGGAAAATTTGAATTCCGAAATGACAGCCCGTATCATCCAAACAAATATTTCGTGCAAAACACGTTCATGTTTGTTTCGAGTTCGGTAAAATTGTTGTTTCTTGAGTTAGCAAAAAACACCACACCAACAAGCAAGATAACAACAACTTTACATCAACAATAATGCACAAGACCGGAGCAGGCTTTTTGAGCAAGATATTTTAACCCAATCTCAGGTTTACCGAGCTTTTCACTATGTTAATAAAAAGAACTGCGAGGCCTTCGAAAGACCTCATCTTACTATTTACAAGTGAATGGACTGATATAAAAACTTGTTCACATAAAAAGCTAATTTAGTGTTTTCAAAGAATAAGAGTTCAAACTAGAAACGCGTCGATCTCAAAACTGAAAAAACATTTAAAAGCAATGAAACTAAAGTGACCGCAACTGATATCGAGGCCTAAAAGAGGGCTGTTGGAATTGTTGGGAAAAAAATTCAACTGCTTTTGAAGTCAATAATGCGGAAACTTGACAAGAGCAGTCACAGCTGTTACAATTTCATCCATCTCCTGAACTCCTGCAGAGGTAAAATAAACAAATGTTACAGCATGCTGCTTTACAAGCAAAAGGGGTAATACAGATCTTTACCACCTATTCCATAACAAAAGCTAATCACTTCAGTACATAGGCAAAGAAAAGAATTCCAAAAAAGTCTAGCGCAAACGTCATGTTGCAGTGAACATAACCGACTGTTTTTAACCTTGTCACTTAAAATTAAACATCACCAATTTCCAAAAAACTTGTAAAAGAGTTTTATGCTTTCAGTTCTACACTATTTGGCTGTCTATTTCTGCTGATTGAAGTGCCGACGGGTTCAGGTACGTTGATTGAGGAAAGTAGGCTCGTGTTTCGAATAAAGAAGAATCGAAAGTAACATGCTGTTGTTAAAATAACAAATTAAAAAGTAAACGAGCGATTCCGAACAGGAAGTGCCAAGTTATGAAACTTCACTTAACAGCAGCAATAAGCTAATAATTATAACTTTCACTTAACAGCAACAATAAGCTAATACCTTTGTGTTACAACAAATAAGTCAACGGGTTGTGAACGACATAAAGATCGTGTTCATGAAAACTGATAGTGACTTGGATCATGGTCAATAAGCGTTCCCCAAAACTAAGTTCATATTAATTGTGCCATCCAGCTGCGTTTTCTTGTCCACTATTTAGAACGCAAACTATTATAACACGTAAACAATGGCAAATTTCCCCTAAGATACGTGCCTGCAGGAAATCACTAGTACTGTTTGTAGTTGTATTCATGATCTTTTACTGAATATTTATTTTGACGACGGCTACCACGATTCCCTTCAACAAAGGGACACATTCGGTTGAACTAGCGATATTTCTATACCGTAGACCGCAGGAAGAACACAACCTTTTTGAATAAGATGGGAATGAATAAAGGAATAAAAAGAATTACCCGTCTCCTGCTGTTGTGATCTCTTACGTTAACTTAAGGGAAACTCTACATGTCCTGCAAAACACTCATTCTTTTCATTCCGTTATTCACTCCCATCGAATTCAATAAGACTGTGTGCTTTCTGTGCATAGACGATAATCTCAATGCAATTTAAACTTGACCGCAGTGTTTCTTAGCGCGGTTTTGTTTCACATGTATTCCGCTCCGGGATTCGTGGAGACCTTTGATTCAGATCTTGCAACCCAAAGGATGATATCACTGCTTTTAAGCCATTACTACCCACTTTACCATCGGTCGAGTCTTCGTGATGCTGATTCCTTATCATCTCGAACGCTCTAAAGGTATGTTTTGAAGTACGGAATTTTTCCGACTAGTAGAAAATCACGACGGACGACGCCATGTTTGTTTTGAATGCTTCGGCGATATATCAGGCGAGTTTGGTCGAGCCATGGTTTTTACTTTGGCGAAACAAAGTCGATGCAAAATACAAATGGCGACCAAAAACAATACGATTACGTATATTTACCGTGCTCATATTCAGTCAAGTGAGCATGATATCGTAGACATATCAGGGTCAGTGACTTCATATCGCATGATATCAGGACAGCAAATACACTTCCGATTAGGTAACTGGGAATATGGGTACAGTAATAGTGAACATTGACCACAGGTTGTTTTTGTAGTGAACTTGCTTCGCTCGGTCCGCACTGACACGATCTCGGGCCTAGGTTAGTTAGCAGTTTGTTATATGGCACTCCATGGAAGTTACAAAATTTAGAATTTGCCGGCTTTTGAAAACAGAATATACACAGCTCAACGGTTCGTACGGGAAAAAGCCCAACCAAGTAAGAACAAATCAGAACGCTCAGATTTACTTCAAGAATACCTTGCCATATACTAACACCACTTATCAGTTAGTTCAATGGATTTAACTATCGACACGTAGATGTCGGCAACATTCATGGATTTGGTATAAGAAAATAGGACATCACGATGTACTTGGTTGGTAGAGTATTTGACAAGCTTCAATGAACTTCATGGACGTCCCAAAATACCCGCGCCCGAAGAATTGAAAGAAATACAGTTAAAAAACTCGGTTTTCCTATGCTCGGACAGCACTGAAAATGGTTTGGTCAGGGAATATGAGAACCATATGCAGACTGAGAAAATGTCAAAAATCAATACAAAATTTTAATCATAGTGGCACTTAAACTGATAGTTTGATTGTTATGCCACTGCTGGCTCTAAATGTCAGAAAACCTACAAGAAAATCGGTGTCCAAAGAGTATCGGTCAAGTAAGGGTCGAATATCGTTAAGTTTCAGGTGACTAAATAACAATCACAGAACATGCTATCCCTTCTACCAGAAGCATACCATACAAAGCGTCTGTTGTACTACATAAAACAGCCTGTATGATCTACTTTACTGCTGTGCAAAATACTCACTCAAAAGCCTCTTGAGTTCAGAAACCACTGACTGGAAAGCTGGAAAGAACTCATCATACTGATCGAGGCGTTTTATTATGCTGAAAATGAATAAGATTAATTAATTACTATTACAGTGGAAGCTCCTGTAAGTGACTACTAGAGGTGAAAGGAATAGATGGTAACTTACAGGCGCAACCTCGTTCCCAGGGTCTCTCATCTTATTGCCCACTGGAGGGGGGTAAGAAGAGAGACACTGGGAGCGAGGTTGTTACTGGTGTTACCCAGCTAACATGCAAAAAGTACCATGGACCTTTGCTTTTTTTGCCTCAAGCACTGTGCCACGATAATGGCCATCACTGCATACAGTACAAGTTCCAATCCACTTCCCCAACATAATTTGAAGAAGCTGCATTCGGAAGATAATTCAGAAACGCCAAAAGAAATTGGAAAGGGACATCATAAATCCAAAAACTTACCACAGCAATAAAAAGCTATATATTCCGAAGGTAAGTCTTCAGAGCCGAACATAATTTACAAACAGTGATAAGTTCAAACTTCCAACCAAAATTCGACCAAAAGTTGAAACAAAATTCAGCAGTGTGACCGATTAAATGGCGCCAAATTCGAGAATGCAGTAAAAATCCTGTGCTACGGTCCATCTCATGAGTCCCAGAAAAAACACATTTGAGGAAAAACAAGCTAAACCACAAATTTAAAACAAAATGGACTCTTTACATTAAAATCCACTCTCCAAATTCCTGTAAATTTCTCCTTAGCTAGAAATTCACAAATGACAAGTCTTTTAAAGTCCTTAACCCAGGCTTGTAGGATTGATTCTGGGTTTCAATAACAGAATTTCAGAGTACTTATTATGCTATCCGATTGTCAACGTGATAGACTATTATTCAGTGGCAAAACATTTTTTTCAATTGTAATTATCAGCTTACCCAGGCAGGTCATCGACCTTCAAGAGATGCTTAGCTTTGCTAAGTTTAGCCACTGCATTCACAACATCAGAAGCTTTGCAAGCTGATTCTGGTAAAGAAGGTAAATACCACAGAGTTAACCTATCAATGGTAGTCAATCAGTCAGTCAATCAATCAATCAATCAATCAATCAATCAATCAATCGATCGATCGATCGATCAAATCAATCAATCAAAGCAATACAATCAAAAATGAGTTAAGGATTTCCCTGGAGCGTAGACAAAAACACAGATGCACTGGAGTGCTGTTAAGTACGGTGGAACCCCGTTCGTCCCGTTAATATGGTCACCTTGTTGCCGACCACCACTTATTTCGTTGTTATATGAAAAAGCTTGTTGATGTCATGCCCCATTGATACCACCAATGGCCGCATTCTGAAATGCAGCAACTCAAACCAAATACTTACAGGTATTCCAAACAAAACAAATATCCAGGAACAATATGATTAAATTGTATGTTGTTAAAGAAGTTTCGTGTTCAGAATTTCTATCTGTATTCTGGGACTCAATTAAAAACATTTGTTTAAAAGTGCACTTGTGATTTATCTTTCAAGACGTCACTTAGAATACACCATCGCGTTAATACGACCAACTTTTCATGAACCATTGGTGCCCATATTAACAGGGTTCCACACTTATTATAGATATCTTTCTACGTCTGCATATGGGAGGCACCATGACCTCATGGTTAGTGCACTTGACTCTGGAGTGGGCGATCCTCTCCATCCAGGTGTAAACATGGGTACCAGCCTGCAATGGACTAGCATCCCATCCAGGTGGGAGAAGAAATACCCCTGGTCGCTTCATGCTACACAAACCGGGATAAGTTCCGGCCTGACGAGCCACTTGGCTCGTATGCAGACTTAACCCTTTTTTAAACGACCAGTCGGCATAAGTTGACTTATGCAAGTCTTTATTTTTAACTTGAAAAGGTAGAATAAATGGCGAGAATACTAACTAAAGTACAGTAAAACCCGCTACCTCAAAATACAAGAACCTAATTAGCCAAAAATATAGGTCTTACATCCGGACTTTTACTGTACTCCTTTGGTGAGGAGAAAACTGGATTTAGTAATTGGTAACACACGCTAAAACTTTGAATTATAAAATGTATCATTCACACTTCATAACGATATTTTTCACAGATATTCTTACCTAAACCAAGATATTCTCGCATGTTATTCATTGCATTGTATGTCTCTCCAAGCCGTATATAAACCTCATTCATTCTTGGAAATATTCCACCAATGCTAGTTATATCAAACAATTTCTGAAAATGAGCAACAATGCTCTTAAGTTGATTTACTGATGGTTCTTCTACATGTCTCATTTCAGTTGGGCTGGTTCGATTGTCCTGACAAAGAACCTCAACAGTTTCTTTTAGCTTCTGTATTGTCAATGGTGTATGGTCTTCCTCTTCAAGCTCGGCTTCCGTTTTCCATGGCATTAAGTGAGATGACAATTGATTAATTGATGTTTGCAGATCCTAAATGTGTACAAACAGAGCAATCATATCAAAACTAAAGTCACATTAATACCATGTTAATGAACATTGTTTGTATCCCCAACTCTCTACCCTCATAAAGCAAAACAATCTATGATTTCAAGTTTGATCATCATCCTCTAATGGCTTGTCTCTAATGACCTCATTTCTTGAAGCCTGCGCATTATCTTGGAATAGTTTTCCAGTTGTCACTGATTAATGACAATTCCATTTATCAGCATGCCTGCCAGGAATCATGGTAGTTGTATTGTCTTGGTTTAGAAAACACGCTTACGAAAATACGTGCACTAATCGGTTAAAAATCGTGGTTCTATTTAAACAATAGAGCACTTTTTAAGTGTTTACATAGCCTCATCTAAACACGAGGAGGGTTGGGAGAATTCGAGAGTTATTAAATAATTACATTATGAGCTCGTGATTTTTATCGCGTGATAGTTGACGAGGGCGCAGCTTAAAACCCTTTCTAGCCTCCCTAATCCACCGTAAGAAAAAAGATGGCGACTGGTACATTTGCGCACGAAAACTCTAAAAGAGCGTATAAAAACACAAAGAAAAATTGCAAGTCATTTAAACTCGACAAGAGCAATGCTGTTAGTATAGGAACGACTGCCGTTACACCATATCTTTTTATATGCCCAGTGGGCTTCCTTTGGCTCGCAAGGTTTTGTGAATACTTTGAGTGTTGCCATAACATACTTGAAGTCCAGAAAGTTCGGTGAGCCACAGCTTGAGAGTTGGAATAATATTCTGCCATGCTTTTTCACAGTGAAACTCATGTGAAGTTGCACTGTGGGACAGAACGTCCGCTGATAATTTGGGGCCACCTTTAGAGCTTATCACATCCATGATATCCCTGATTAGCTGTTAAAGAACAACAGTAATTAATTTTTACAAAACCATAAGAACTGAAAGGGGAAACACACAACAATCAAAGTGTTTATTAGCCACAGATCTTGCAAAAAACATTGTCTGTAAACAGTGACAATTTGGTGCAACTGCACTAGCTCTTTATCCAGAGGTCATATACTATTTATATCTCGAGCTAGAGATGAGAACAAATTAGAAATTCTTGAACCCTATTATTTATAATCACACCTTCAGTTGTGTTAATAAATTTTTTTTTTTTTGCAAAAACCAGTATGGGTATAGGAAAAACCAACCTACTACTCATGCACTTGTTGACTGAGAGAATGGAGCAAAAACAGGCCCACTCAAAGGTACTACTATAATCAGGGTGCTAGAGAGCTGAAACCCCTTTCGATTAGTGCTGCTGCTATATGGATTTGTTCTCGGTACGCCCGAGTTCAACTCCTCGACTGCGTTGTGTAAATAGCCAACTGGTCAGCCTCCCGCCAGTTGGGATTCTTAATAGTTTATGTTCTATTTGAAATGTTCAGTTGTTATTTACAGTGTCCCCAATTAGCACTGCTGTGCTAAATACATACGACACTTAAATAAAGTTATTATTATTATTATAAGTTCATGTCCAAACCAAGTCAGGAAACTGGAAGCCTGCCAGTGCGCCAACATAGCACCCCAAGGTCTTATACTGTGTGCATGGAAGTGAGTATGTCCTTTATTGACAACACGATCCCTATGCGCAAAAGAAAATCCAAGGGGATAAGGTGACAAACCTGAAACTTACACAGCCAAATCAGGTCATGAAAGTGTTAAAGCGACAGAATCAGAAGTGATGCTTAACCAAAAACCGGTGACAGCCAACATACAGACCCAGAATCTTTGCAATGGACCATACGTTACCCGATCCGGTCGAGTTGTAAAGCCACCTTTGAGACGACTTATGAACGGCAAAAAACACTCTTGGGCGCAGTTAGTTGTGTAACTGTTTATTCCATTCATTCTATAACAGAGATGTAATGTATGTGTTGTGGTTCCCACCTTCAATAATTATGTGCCTCGTTTTGGTGTGTGTGTGTTTACGGGAGCGCTATTTTGAACGTTGTAGTTTTGAGTCATACTATAGAATAGACAAAAGGTCATACTAAACTGAAAGAATACACTACAGTACTGATCGAAGTCTCTTTAGAGAACTGAAAGACAAAAGAACCTTGAAAAATTTACAACTTCGACCTTCGACTCTTTTCTTTTCTCCAGTTAAGTGCAGTCAGTGTACAGTTGACACAGCCTGTTTAAAGGCCCTTTGGCACCCTTTTGCTTACGATTTGGCAGAAGTCACCTGGCGATTTCCAAATAACCTATAAAATAAATACGTGAATTGCTTTTTAGTGCAGAGTGCACCATTGGGTTGGTTTGGGGGTTGACGGCGCTAAAGCACTATAGCAATAAGGCACTATGGCACTATGGCAAAAAGATGTAAACTTTAATTTTTGTTTAACTAATTAATTCCAATTAATTAATTCGCCTTGTTTTGAGGAGGTGGGGGTAAGTACCTTTGATTGCTACATAAAATATACTACAATAACCTTCCTTCTTGGATAACATCACAAAACTATATATGGTTCTAATATTCTCTTGTTATCCTAGTTGTAGTATTCTCTTACGAACAAAAGCAATTTGATCGAAGCACATGCACAGATTGATTAGCATTACTGTTAACTTTATGTTAGGTAAACGATACATTTCATACACAATTATACACTAACGTTAAGTACTTTTCCTGGCGGTAAAACAAAACATGTAAGACGCATGCGCTTTAACATTGTCAGCATGATGCAATCCGTTTTCGAGCTCAGATTCACCACACTCTCGTCTTAACGGGCGATAGTAGTTATTTTTCAAATAATATCAGTAATTGCAAGTCATTTGTGGGCCTTGAACTAACAAGTTACATACAGGCAGTTACGTACTGACAGTCGTGCATAACACTCTGCACTATTTGAGATTGTCTCACTAGTTTGTTTTGTACTTGGAATATTGTTTTTACTTCTTGTGGAAAGTTTCTGAAGAAAGTAAATTCTTAAAGCACTACTGCAGCCGTTGACTTAAGGACGTTCGCGCCCAAAAACTTCCCACGCACAGATTTTTTTAAAACTTTGACTGCAGGTAAAAAATGGTAAGACTAGATAAAAAACGTAAAAAAAATCCGGGGCACCGAACTCGTTTTGAAGATAAGGCGCATCACAGATCATAGCATTTCTAGGATTTCCAGCCACTAAGGCGATTCTGGCCGGATTCATTACTATCGGCATATAATTAAGTTGAAGAATCATATCTAAGTTATGTGTGTTTAAAACAGCATATATAGGCCTATGTGATGGATCTTTGCTACATATGTCATTAAATCAGCTAGAATTAGCCTTAAAAAAAATACAACTTCTAAGTTACGCACACCTGTATCCACGTACCAATTCGGCCCTATTTGAATAGTATCTGAGAAATAATTAAAACTTCCCACGTACAGATTTTTTTTGTTTTTTAGTATAATGGAAAGAATCAGAAAAGGAAGTGATCTGCCGAAAAAAAAGTGGGGGTCACCGACCATCCAACAAAAATATTCGCACACAAAGTTAACGCAAAGGTCATCAGCCCTATATTTTGTTGAGTTTTCGACTCCGTGCGCGCGCTTGAAAATGACGTGGCACGCGCGTGACCAATGAATAGCGTGCGCACTAGAGATGCGCAGTAGCAATGGGCGCGAACGTCCTTAAGGCATCTTTTCTGATTGTGGAATATGACAAAAACTTCTTGTAACCACACCCAGCAGCTTTCTTTGCTTTTTGTGCCTTCAGGTTTATAAATTTGCAACTTCTTTAGTCTTGAACCTAGGATTTCAACTTCTTCCATCTCAAAAGTTCTTGCAGGTAAAGTACAACCTCGTGCCCAGGGCCTTCTCCTCGACGATTTTCAAAATGGCGGATCGTCGGGAGAAGACCCTGGGCAACGCTGAACTAACACCCTTGTTGATTGGCCCATTCATACAAACACGCTGATTGGTTTAAATACATCCTAAAGAAATATGGCGGACGTAGCGAGTGTTTATACGAATGAGAAAGGCCTTTTAGGAGGTTGAATTGCAGTTCAGTTCAAGCGATGTCGAATCAGACTGCCATTAACGATTGGAAAGGTGAATCTTTTCCGTTAGATTTTAATTTAAAAGATGTAACCTATACCATAGAAGAAGAAATAAGCCGGGAAAATATACATAACAACCATGTAAACCTAAGGTTTTGTTAAAGTACAAATCTGCCGGCAGCTAGAGAGCTGCAGCTCGTCACATGTGGCCTTATGCGCTGTTGTTTTCGTTGTTCTATATTCATGTGTAATTAGTTTTTCTACGTACGGAAACAAAGAAGAGTTTGAAGCGTTCGTTATGGTCGAATTTCAAATCTAAATAAGAGGTTTTGCTTGTTACTGAGCTTTGTTCTTTTATACGGAAAATCGCTTCTATTTTCTTGGACATGTATTCCTTAAATATAGGCCTTCTGCCTGTATTAGGTGTAGGCTTATTTCAAATCTTACTTCAAATCTTACTTCAAATGCACTCTTTTTTCTAATAATAAAATATTGTTTTTCTGGCCGAGACTGAATTGAATATTTTTATTTTTCTGCCGAGTTTAGGTTGAAAATATTCGTGAGAATATTCTTAAATTATAGCATATGACATTTCTGTTGTCAAATGTATTTGCTGTCTGGATGGTGTTTAAGTAATTTTAGAGCCAGCTTGCAGGCATTAAATACGTATTGATACAATGCACATGACTTCTTCCAGAAATGCTATTAGCGTCAAACATACAGCCAGTGCTATGTTAATACATACTATGTTTGAGATTCAAATGTAAAATAAGTTTACTGTTTTGAACTATAGTGTTTTTTTCTCAGTACCTGGCCGGGGAAAATGGTTCCTGTTTTATTGTGTCCGAAGACTTACATTCCTTACTGTCTTTAGTTTTTCTATAAGTGGGGGCCTTATTTCAAATCTTGTTTAAGTAGTGCACAAGAGAACAGGTGAAGGAGATCATTTATGTATATAAATGTTCAGTAAAATTTTTCCAACAAAAGAAATGCACAGATTTACAAATGAATTTAGAAAAATTTGACTCTATTGCCTTTTTCCTGTCTTGTCAGCTTCCCATGTGAGAAGGGGAGATTGGAGGATATAGGTACTACTCGCTTATTGTTTACCGTAGATAAATTGCCATCTTGATGAACCATCTTGGCACTGAAAGGGATCGATAAAACATGCATGAAAGCTGCTGTATATCTTTAAGTGTATTCCACAAGCCAAGGCAACCTCAAAAGTAAGGTCTATAGGTGACAACACTAGTTACTCATAGAGAGGATAAATACAAATTATATTCCAAATTAGTATTCTTTAAACCAGGCAGTGATAACTATATAATGTATTACATTTTAAACATTTTTATTATTCAAGCATTCCCAACCTTGTCTTCAAACAATGTTGGCATAATAAAGCCATGTTGAAAGAATTTGCACTGTGTATGTCTACTTGTATTGATAAGCTTTATACTACTTATATTCTTCGAAGGTGTTTACAGATTACTGGATGGGGCCTGGGGTAGAAGGTAGAAAGGTTTTCCTAGCATTACTGTTTCCAAACTAGATTGTTTCTTTGGTCACAGGAGTGATTAAAATTATCAACCAGCAACAACAGATTGCCACAAGCAAATTGTCCTGACCCACACAATATAAAAATGTGTGTCAATGCAACATTAAACAATTAGGTCTGTTTTATAGAACTATTTAAGCAATAGAAAACGTTTTCCGTGTTTGCATAGCCTGATATAAACACGAGAGGGGTTGGGAGAATTCGAGACAGTTATGCACACCCGAGACGAAGTCGAGGGTTTGCATAACTGTCGAGAATTCTCTCAACCCCTCGAGTGTTTATATCAGGCTATGCAAACACAGGAAAAAAGTTTTCTATTGCTTTTATAAAATATTTCTCAAATTAATTCGACAAATGAAGAGAAATTTTGTTTATTGACTTCTTGATCCAAAAAGCTTTTCTCAATACACGCTCTAGACAATCATCTTTCAAACTAACCAATCAAAACGCGCATCTGATAATGCACGAACCAATGAAATTTCGCGTTACAAAAATCAAAATTTGTGGCAAAATCGCCAGCAAGCAAGCGAGCGCCGTGTAAATGAAAGCGATATCAGCTTTGAATCCTTCTAAATCTTTGGGAGAAATGCCTAAAGTTCGGTGAAAACAGAAGAAATGTTTAAAAGATTTACGACTCTGTATGGAAAGAACTTCAAGATGAAACCACTGTACTTGATCGCTCTTGAAAGTGACGCAAACTTGCCCGATTTGGCAGCCCGAGAAGACGGTTGAGAAGCTGAATCGCTCATTGTGCCTTGTGAAGTTTTGCTGGTTTGGAATCAAAGCACGAGCAGGCAAGTTTGAGTTAATGCAGTTAAGACGAAGGGCATTAAATCCATCAGTCTGGTGAGCTGTCTGGTACATTCTTCCAAGTTTTAGTGGTCATTTTTTGAACATTTGACAGCCAAAACACGGCAACCGATCGGCTGTGTAAAATTTGATTTGAACAGATTTCGCTTCGCAGACTGTAGCATATAAGCTTAGTTGGCGTTTAATTTTATTTCACATCTTTTTCAAAAAACAGAATGTGTTTTTTGAGAATTTTACTATAGTAATTAAATGCAAAAATTATTTTGGAAAACGTTTACTGTGCATTTTGTTGCATAATATTTTGTTGTCTTCGCTTGAACTCCCTCGGCAAGGTCGTCTAGCTCACTAACATCGAGGCATGCAAAGGGCTGTTGTTCTTCTTTTTTTTGCTTTCTTTCCACAGGTCTGAGGGAAAGAGATGGCATGGGCTCCTGGAGATGGTCAATCCCCAAATCAAAACTTGGAAAAATTTTCGTCATTTAAATTCCTTAATATTTGTACTTGAGGGTTGAACTATCCGCTTTGAAATGGTTTTAAATTGTGCCGGGGAAACACAGATAGCGTGACGTGACAACCATGTTTACATACTCTCATGCAAACACGCCTCTCGGCCAATCAGAGCGTGCGTACTATCCTAGTTATTTTATAATGTTTACTGATCAATGCCATGCAATACCGGTCAGGGGTCCAGGGAGCCTGCCCCTCCTCCCCCCCCCCCCTAGCAAGCAAAGCAAGCAAAATAAAACCACCCTCCGCCCCTAGCTCAAGGTCTGAATCCACCACTGAATACGCTTACAAACACTATTTTTTTATGGCAAGCAATTCAAATTCAATGATAAAGCACTTATTGAACTTGAACTGGTTGTCACAAAATGTAGTGTTTGTAAGTGTCTTGTATATCATTATGGGAACAATAATTATGTACAACCGCTTGAGGACATGAAAAATTGTTCAGTATTCTTTACACAAATCATTTATTACTTGCATGATGACCTCAGCATGCTTCTTCTCCCAGGCCTTGTAGGGTGGAAACTGTTCTTACTTTGTTGGTTCGAGGCGTTCTTGACAGGTTGTCACTAATCGCTTTCTCACACTTTGCATCACCTACATATATATACTTTAAGTTTACTTCATTTCTACATTTGATAGTCTGTGCTCATTGTGATTGACCTGAGTTCTCACTCTGGTTTTAGTTTTACAATGTGTCATTGAGAATCGCCCCCCCCCCCCCCTTCCCACCAATACACTGAGGAAGTAGAATAATAATTATTTAATTTCATATGCATATAAACAGTATTTTCTTCCATTTTACACTCAGTCTGGTGAACATAAAAATTAAACACCACATCTTTGGATAAACGCATTCTCAATAGACCTCTGTTGAAGTCATTTGATAAGGAGAACAATGCAACAGGTCATTTTGGCAAAGATAATTACTGGAAGTGGTGTACAAGGTTAGACAATGGTAAATTGAAACTTAACAATTAATGCAAAAACTTGGTGCAAGGAAATCAGTTTTGTAGTTTGTGGACTGCAACTAGGATGTACTTACATAACAGTCAAACTTTTCTCCCAGGTTAAACAATGATTATTAAATTAACAATCAAAATAATTATTTGTTTTCATACAGTAATTCAGTAGTTTTAAAAACTTAAATATTTAACCTCTGCGCCCCCCCCCCACCAACAAAAATTACTTGCATTTAATGGGCACAAAGAACATCCACTAGCCCAGCTGAAAAATTAACAACAAAATAGCCTTGGGTTATCAGGCACTAGTTTCATTTGATTAAGGAACTAAGTGAAATGTGGTTCAGAAAGGAATTGAAACTGGGTCTCCAGATTATTTCTAATAATTATTTATTTATTCATATTTTTCTATATACATTTAGATTACAGTATCAGCCAGAAATAAGTTATATAATATCACCTATGTATCCTAAATTTTTGCAGATTTTCTTTGCTCCTAAGTTTCTAATTGAATCCAAAGCCTAGCAATCATATAAATGAATCATGATACCTGGAGATCCAAAAAGAGTCAATTACAAGGGTGTGTGTAGTGCTGATTTTAGGTCGTGCAATCATTAGAGTATTTAAGTCTTATCTAAAGCTGTATACTACATGTGTATAACTAACTTAAGTAAGACTCAACTTAATAAATTCTGTTAATTAGACTTAATTTTTTAATAAAAGCGATGCCTGTGAATTAGGGAAATCACTCAATCAATACATAATTTGTATAAAGTTAATCACTTCATGTTCACATAGCAAGTTGGAGTACGTGACTCATCTTGCTTGAATAAACTTAGCAATATGAGGCCACAAAGAGTATGTTTTTTCACTCTGTACTTATTCTCTTTGATGTTCAATCTGATTTCAGTGACAGTTATTAAAAAATATAGCGAGTACGAAAGTGGAATAAACTTACAAATGCTGAAAAGTCCTGCTCCAGAATCAAAACATCCGTTAAAATAATATGTTATCTTACTACGAAGCCACCACTGCCTCGTGTACAAAGTCAAAGCGTTCTTTGACCAGTGTTTTGCTTCCCACGCGATGCTTTGCCGCCATTTTGTTTTGGCCTTTCTCAAAATGTCACGTGATAAAAATCTTCAAGATTTTTGGAGATTTTGTACCATGTGACCCAGCCTTTGCCAGGGTCTTCTCCCGACGATCCGCCATTTTGAAAATCGTCGAGGAGAAGACCCTGGGGATGAGGTTGGGTAAAGTACATAACTCAGCATTTCCGCTGCTTATGCCAAATTGTATGTTTTACAGCACAAGAAGTTGTTGTTAATACTGTACATTATACATTGGTTATTGTACATTATTTTAGGCAGCACTATATATCAAACGTTTGGTAGTTGGGCTAAACTTCAGAATACCCGGCCACTTATTAGCATCTCACTGAATAAGAATAGCAACTATTGTTATATTCCTCGTTCTTCAAAGCACACCGACACATGTAAATGGAGTGGACAGGTATTCTGAAGTTGCTCCGGTAGTTGTTAAGTATTTGTTGGCTGGTAAATGTGTTAAAGAACCTTGTTAAACGTCGTTAACATTCTCATACATGTAAGGCATTCCTCGTTATTGTCACAACAAGTCAATAGTCCATCAAAATAATGCACATTACACTACAACTGATTGGCCTATGTAACTAAAGTGAAACTTTTTTGTGTCCATTCTGCAACATGCTTTAGTTGAAAATGAAAGAACAAAATGAAAAAAAAATAACAATACAAACCTTTTCCATGGCAGGATAAGACTCTGCCATCATATTCATAGTGCTTATTTTTTGAGGAATATTTCTAAGGTCACTAACACCAAGTCCAACACACACTGTCTAAAAAATGAAAAACAATGACAGTGTTCAAACATCCAATAACCATACAACCACATGAAAAACAATGAATGATTCAAACTATTAGCCAGCAATGGGACATGTCCTATTTTGTGGTAATGTATTTCAAAAAATGTAGTAGTAAGAGAACTTAGAAAAAGGTATGAGTACAGACAATGGATGATTTTCTATGACTGCTTGGCATGGCCTCCTAAACTTACCTTGCGTATGAATGCAGGTTATCTTTATCTGTGTATTGTATACATCATGGTTATTTAAAAATTGTACTATTTGGAATTGAAACCTTTCTACAACTTGATCCACTTTTATCACTCACACAGAAAAATAATGCTGTACTGTGCAAATTAGTTATGCAAATGAATTTTGTTGAGCTTCCACAAAATTCAACAAATTGCAGTTAAAAAAATACATCATTACATAAACACCAGTGAAATACTGAGTAGCATCAAATTGATTAAAACGTTATGATATCCTCACATGTGAAGATATCATTGTTGATAACATTTTCGTTTTGTCCCTTTAATGAACTTAAATTTGTTGGTGTGTGATTGAAACATCTTCAGATTTTCTTCTACCATCTTTGGAAAATGTTTGGAAACATTCATCTTGCATTCAGAACAATTTTGGAAAATCCTTGGAAATCTTAGGAAAGTAGTTGGAAATATTCAGAAAATCGCCAAAAATGTTGTCACTAGTATGTTTATATACTAAACAAAACAATACATTGTCGCTAGTAGATGTGGAATTTCTCTTCTTGTATTTGACTTGATATCTCACTTGTTTGGTCATAGTTAATGCTTGATGCGGTCACTTGTGAGATATTGGGTTGAACAGTTGAAAAGAAATTCCATATCTATGCCCACCCATGTATTATTCTCTACATTAATATTTCAAACAAAACAAAATTCCTGGGTTTACCTCGGTGTAAAAACCTGTAAAGTTTTTCTTTGTTTTGTAGCTATTGTTACGGTTAGGTCTATTATGTTGACTTCTTTGTTTTACGTCACTGGTGAGTGTCACAGGTTTTTACACCGAGGATGAGCCAAATTCCTGCAAACTTTACAGTGGCAAATGAAAGTTCCCTGATAATTCTCTGAGCAGGGGAAATTATTTTATATCTTTATTGTTGTATTTGGGAGTACAGAAACCAAATTTGTGCACAGCCCTTTTGCACAGCACTGTAATGTGACATATGCTTAACTGTATTTCTTTCTGTGTTTGACCCTTGTTAACTTATGCAAGACATTTGACTATTTGAGCAACTCTGAGCATGTCTATGTTGTGATCAGCAGCAAGGATGGACCGCAAGAATATGGAGTTTTCAGGTTTTTAAAATTTCATTAAAATCAACTTTTTTTTGCAAAAGTTGATTGTGTGAAATATAGGATCAGATGAGAAAATAAAAATTTTGGACATTACAGGCACTTTAATATAACATGCATGTTTTTCTTTGGTGATAATGAAATCTTCTTTTAAATACTATATTATTATATTATATTTTACCTTTAAATGTTCCCGGCAAACATCAATTGGCAAAAATTCAATATCTTCAATCTGAAAGGTAAAATAATTTATGGTAGCAGCAGTATAAATCATCAACTGATGTAACATTTTGATCACACTACAGTGTAGTTACTGGGCTCAATGAAATAAAAAATGACAATCAGATTTCAGGACACTAAGGTTGTATTACAACATACATGTAAGTGTCGCAAACAATCATAAGCAGACAAAAACAGAAAATCACAAGCATTGTTATCAGAACAGAGCAGCAAAAAGAAACACTAAAAGAAATACAAATCTAGGTCCGCAATGAGCACTTGTGGGCCTATGCTTAGTTTGATTCCATTCAGTTAGATTGTTGTTTTTGAATGTCAGTAGCTGGGAGTTGAATTGCTACAAGTGAGAAGGCAATCACTGGAAAGGTAAAGGTGTGACAATTAGTGAATTTTGTAGCATAGATTATTTTATTATTTGTATCAATATAGACAAGTGTTAAAAATTTCAAGAGGGAAATTCATTGCAGAATACTGTTTACTTACTTACTTTATCCTCTAATAAGAATTCTCTATTGAACTCTTAGTCCCTATGGGACACTCAACAATCTCTCTCCATTTAGCCCTATTTTACACGGCACTATTTACACATGTCAAGTGAACTGGTACTTGTAGTGTCAACTGCAGTAATGACTAAGCCTGTTATATAACAAAATCAACAACTGAATCCAACAAGCACCTTGTTAATGGTGTCAAAGTGTATTGCAGTTTTAATTTAAGTTCTCGCCATGACTGTAAACAACATGCTGAATACCATAATTACTTTGCATACACAATGTGTTTCTTTTGTTGATTGCCCTGCATTAAGTTTATCCAGATGAGGTAAAATGTTTCTCCACGTGTAGTAAAAAAGAAACCAATATTGATGGCGCACTTTGTAAGGTTAGCAGTGTGCAGTACACCATGTAGTTTTCTTTGCCTCGTGTGGTTCTCTGATTCCCTTTACTAGGGCTAATGCCCAGTAGGTTATTCATGGGTTTAATTAGCACTTTAATTTACACTTCAGAGTTAATTCTCTGTTCCACAATTTTTGTTCATAGTGCTACCCGGCACAACATTCATTTATGTACCCTTACTTTCTCTTCGCCGCGAAAGAAAGATATTGAAGATCTAAAAGAAGGGATCAACTTCACTGGACAACAACTCAACAATAAGACAGAAGCTTTGGAGAGGACTCATCTATGTAACTCAATTAGCAGAGCTGACAACCAAATGCCAAAAAATGAAGATTTGTTAGGTGAGATCCACACAAAAAATCTCTACTTAGAATCCTACTCTTGCCAGAGAATATCAAATTCACGAACATAGAGAAATCGACAGAAATAGGCGGCCGCAATGAAGACATCGAAGAAGTTCGCCGAACCTTTCTGGAATGTGATCTTGGTTACAGGGAGGCAAGAAATGTGGAGATTCAGCGGGTACATCGCATTGGAAAAAGCAAGGATGGAAATCCGCCTCGTATTCTGGCTGATTTCCCTAGATATAAAGACTGTCAACAGATCTTTTTACTGGGTCACCAGCTAAAAGGCACTAACTTTCAAATGTTCCAAGACCTTTCCCAGGAAATTATTGCCCACCGCAAAGCACAGATGGGAGCTTATGAGGATGCCAGGAAAAATGGAGTTGCTGCCTCCTTCAGCCAATCTCAACCGATCGGGCAAAACTTTGTTATGTAATTAGCATTAAAACCACCTTTTTCAGATTGACCTTAAAATTGTTCAAGCTTTTTGGAATTCGTTATTGCCAATATTCTTTTTACCAATTAGAGGCGGTCAACAGCTTAAACAGTCTAACAGAGCTGCAGGTTTTTTTTCTCCTTTTTACTGTAGCTAGTAATCAAGATGCTTACTTTCTCTGCCATAAGTCTTTTAGTAATTTGTTATTTGTTTTGTGCGTGTTTTCGTTTTACTGTCTCCAGGGCACAGAAACCTACTTAATTAACAATAGTTTAAAGGCATGTGGTCATTCAAAATCTGTTATTGTGAAAATGCAAAACAGTCAAATCAACCTTTTTCATTACTCATAATACAGTGGATCTGAAAATAGTTTCCCTCAATGTCAGGGGATTGGGAAACAATGCCAAAAGGAAAGAGGTGTTTAACTGGCTGAGAGCAAAAAAGCAATCTATATATATGCTGCAAGAGGTCCATTGCTCGGAAGGCACTACCAATATATGGACTTGTGAGTGGGGCTATAAAGCGCTTTTCAGCTGCTGCAGCAGCAACAAAGCAGCAGTTGTATTCTTTTCAATAATAATTTTGATTTTCAGATTCACAAGGTTTTCTCGGATCCAAATGGACGCTTTATAACATGTGATATCGTTGCTGATAGCAAGCGTCTGACTGTGGCTAACATCTATGCTCCGAATGAAGACGATCCAAACTTCTTTCAGTTTTTTTTTTCCGATCATTTGTTAAGCTTTAAATGTGAGGAAATTATAATTGGTGGGGATTTTAACATAGTTCTTGACGTTAAAAAAGACAAGAGGAGTGGCCTTGCCAGAACACACCAAAAGGGAATTAAAAGTGATTCAAGATTTGTCTGAAATCTTGCTTTTACTGATATTTGGAGACTTTTCAACCCTGAGGCCAGGAGATATACTTGGCACCAAAACCAACCAGCCATACATTGCCAGCTCGATTTTTTTCTGGTAAGTGAATCATCCTT
>JAHPZR010003456.1:2500-10000 GCA_019787425.1 Platygyra sinensis | reverse complement strand
AAAAAATTGCGATTGAGTGAAAAATTGACTTTCGGAGATACCCCTATTTCTCGAGAACCACTCATTAGAATTTCACGAAATTTAGAGCGAAAATACTTTAGGAAATAAGTAACTGGAGGATTCAGAAAAATTAAAATTTAACAAAGGAAATTCAAGATATGCCAGTGAACCTTCAACGGGGGATAATTAAAGATCTATTTGTTAAATTATTATTAAAATAGCGCTAACATGTGAGTATCGTTACAAGCTTGTTGCATGCAAATTATAAAGAAAATCTAATGACTAGATTTTCTGCAAATAAACAAAACCGATTTTAAACGCCTGTTTATAATTAATCATGTTGCCATGGTAATGGCACATGCGACAGTTTAATTATCAAAAAGTTGAAGTTTGTGTTGTTAACTTGCTTGCTGCCATTTTTGGCGACCAAAGGATCAAGGGTTTTAGAAGCAAAGGTAAATGAAACAGAGGTATCAAAAACTGTGTTCAGCCACCTTAAGCGAGGTATCAATTACAAATATTATATATTTTTCTTTACCCGAGTAATTCGCTATTAGTTAAAATAGTTTATACGTATTTGTTTTATACCTTGAAGACGGGGAATACGACTTTCTTGACTTAATTCTCTTCTTCGTAAACCATTTTTGGCTCCTACACCGTGCCACCCCTTCCTCACTCAAGGTTGGAGGCTAATGAAGCATGCATACAAACGCGTTCTTTCAGAAAAGGGGAAATATTTAACACTGCATAATTTCTTACCGTTTCGTTTGCAAAAACATGTCACTGCATAATTTCCTATTGTTTCATTTGAGAAGCCATACCAAAAACTCGTGCTTCGTGTTTCAACAGGGGTTCCAAACACCTCGAAACAATAAAAGCACTCGGCCTGTGGCCTCGTGCTTTCATTACTTTCTCGGTGTTTGGAGCCCCTGATGAAACACTTAGCACGAGCAAGTAGGTCAAGTGTGTTGACGTGACTATGTTTACAGAAGCGCGCTTTCCCAAAACAAACAACATAGAAATGAGATAGACCTTTTGTAGACAAAATCTTATTTTATGAAACATTACACTTAAAGCTGTCAAATATCTTTCGTGTGTTTTTAGCCCAAGCAGTGCATGTCTCGATCAGCTCCAGAGAGTTGCACAAAAACTGGCTTCAGACGTCTTATCTTGTAAACTGAATCCTTGCCATTTTTAAAAGCAATAAGCTTATCTCAAGCATTTTCTGCTTCCATATCGACCATAAGCATCAACCTCATGTTAAGCCCAGCCATGTGCCATGTAAACATCACGTTTAAGCCAAGCCATGTGCCATGTAAAACATGTTGACAACGTTGGAAAACTTACAAGCCCACAGTTGTTTGGCCTGTGGTACAGATACTGCGTTGGTAGCTATGTCATGTACAGGGAAAGTGAGGCATTCGCAACAAAAGAATACTTAAAACACATAGTGAAGCCTGCCTGGGTGTACGTTGTTTGTTTTGCTCTCTGCCTGGGTAAACGTAGGTTTGTGTGTCTCCTGTAGAATAGCTAAGTGAGCGAAGAAGCTGCAAAGTTTTAGGCCAGGTAGTACCTGGGCAAGGTTTGCTTAGCGGCCGAGTGAGTGGTCTGACTGGGTTTGTATCATTAATAAACAAGACAAAGGACTTTTCCAAGAGTCTAGGTAAAAGGCTGAGAAAAATCTAGGAAGATCGAGACACACAAGTTTGGGAGAATGGGGCTTATGCACTTTACTACAACCGATCTAAAGAATAATCTTTGCAACTACTCAGCTCGTTTAGTTTTTTTTTGCACTGTGGGCAAACTCACTGCAACACCACACTTTGCCAGTTTCTTCTGGATCTGAGCGCTCATTGTCTCATCATTGCTGCTGATCTATAAAAGCATGTGCCTCTACAGATAGCTTCCTGGGTCTTCCAGAACGTGGAAGATTAGCTACTGAGCCGGTGAGTTTAAGCTTTTTAAACCGCGCAGCCGTAGGCTGGGCGGTTTTCTTGCTCTGCCTTCGTTTTTTTTTTTGTCGTTTTGTCGGTTACTAATCCCAAACCTCCGCAGATGATGTCATTATCAGCCAATTACAGGCCATTTCTCGGGTGTTTTTGTCTTATCCCCCCTCAGGAGGGTTTTGTCAAGTTAGCGAATTACATGTAACTGTTTAGAGAAAAAATGGCCACCGACGGGAAAAATGTTTATTTGGTCAAACTTGGGCTAAAATCCTTCGGCGATGGGCATCAAACCATTTGCAAGGATAACGCATCTATTTGGGACCAGCTGCTGGCTACTAAGGCTGAAATTATCCAGAGTTAAGCTGTATTTTGGTTTTGCATGTGAAACAGAAGATTTTGTAATCTGGAATTTTTGTTTCTGTTCACTTTCGAAGAGAATATTCAATGCGCTAAAAAGGTATTACGTCTGGCCATGGAATAGAGATATGTCCAGGTTTGACCCTAATTAGATGCACGCGAATTTCAATAAGCGTCACGAAGTGTCCCCTTGCTCTTCTCCCCAACTTTAACATCACTCGTTTCTCGGAATACAGACAATTAATGTCACAAAGTGTCCCCCAAATGCTGCTCCTCAAGTAAGGATTAACAGCTGCATTTACCCTAAGATAAAAATAACACTAACCTTTACCCTAACCTTATTGTTAGAAATAGGTAGCAAAGGCTTAGACTTAAAGGGACACTTCGTGTTAGATGTCAAAATTCGCCGTGCATCTAATTAGGGTCAAACCTGGACATAAGTGATGGAATACACTGACGGTGATAAATGTAAGATCATGTTTACTTCGCCAGAAGCAATGGTGGAATTTTCTGGGGAAAAAAGTTAAAACTTAGCCTTAGCGCTCCGTGTCAAAAACCCTTTTAACATATGTAAATTTATATTCATTTGAAAGGTCGAGGTATTTTTTCCTTAGACATAAAATTCTCCAATTACAAGTCACGTTTTTGCGTAATGAAATTTGGTCGTGATGTAACAGTAGATGACGGCGGTAACTATGTCATGTTTCATGAGCTGAACGTTTGCATAAAGATTAAAAATAAATAAAATCTCTTACAACCCAGGCACTGAGCCAACTTTGAATCATGCAATAGATCTCTGTTGTTTCCAATCTTTTAAGGTAAAGACTTGTTTCCATATCTCAAATCGCCCTCTCCCTATTCACTTACACTCACATGAAATTTCTAAGTTTCTTGACACAGAGACTTAGTTCTGCTCAAGAAATGTCGTCAAAGTGCAAGTCTATCTATGTGCCATATTGTGTTTGTGTTTGTGTGTGTTTTTGTGTGATAATTAATGATAATTTTGTTGCTTGCAATCGGAAGTTGTAATTTACTTGTAAAAAGAAATATTAATTATGGTAAACTTGTAATATATTTAGGAATGTGAGTACAAATAAAAAAAAAAGTCTCTTCAATTTTAAAGGAAAAATAATTTTCTCTGTGACGAGGTGGATTAGAACCCGGCGTGCCAGATCGGCAGTTTTCTATCCTAACCACTGGACCACCGAGGATTCACTACCAGGGGATGTTTGATTTAAGTACTATATGGAAAACCCGAACGCTATAAAGAAGCTAACCATTAACCCTAACCCTAATCAGTATTTTCAGTGCTTAGGCCTATAATCAGTATTTACTTTGTGTACGCATCACAACGTATCCAAGGGCGGTTTGAGATAAAATATGGAAACAAGTCCTAACCATCTTTTAAATTGTTTCCGGATAATGTTTTCTCACAAAACGTTGTTGCTAAATATTACATAATGTTTTTGTGAGCGCAAAAGAGTTAAAAAAAGCACGGTTTTAAGTTTTTTAACACTTCTTGTTGATAATTCGTGTTACACTGGCAAAGCTGACGAGTGAGCCTTCCCATTTCAATTTAAATTTCTCAGCTGGGTGGAGGCCTTGCTTGTAAAAAAGCTTGATTCATGTTCGCATGTAATTGGAAACTTTTGGCATGATTACCACAAGAGTTTCAACAGAATGATTGAGTGCAAAAACCAGTTCGCGCAGAGTCTGGGTTACGCAAACATGGCCTGTGTCAGTGAGTGGTCCTTGTGGTCAAGGAACCACCAAAGAACAATGGTGTAAGAGCTGCGATACTTTTAACGTGAAGTAAACAATAAACAGAACCTTTGAAGTAATACAGGTGAGTCTCGTATGAACCTGTTGTATAAACGGACACGAGTTTGTCGTAAAGCTTACACTGTGAAGTGACATCAGAAAAGAATCATCGTGGCAAATTTGAACTAGGCAAATTATTGTCCAGAAAATGCATGGGAATGTTTGAGCAGAGCAAATAAAGAGCGAAATTTCACTCAAATGTTCTAAGTCATTTATCCAACAGCCCAAATTTTCACTCGAAAATTCAAAGTCAATTTTCGTTCCAAGCGCACTGTCGTTCAAAAATTCACGTAGTTGGAAACAATAGGCATCACGAATTATCGTGACTTTTCGTTGAAAATTTGCTTCCATAGAAAATTCGATATTTTTTGTCATAAAGCCAAGAAAAGTCGTGAATTTCGGTGAAATACGTTTGCATTACTTTTGCACAATACTGTACTGCAAATTGACAAAAAAATACTTCCATTTGTTTTGTTCAACAATACTGTTAACAATCAGTCAGTTTACTGCTGGCCTGATCAATCAGCTGATAACAACCTTTAAGTTATGTTATGAGTTAGGTGATCAAAATTGTTGTCAAGTTGCCAAATTAAATTATTTTATTCCAGATTACTTAAAATTAAGACTTACATGTGTGGGGTGTCTCCGAGGTCTTGAGGCAGGATTGTCACTCACTCTAGATCTTGTTTCTTTGAGCCTTTTATTGGCAGGACTTGATATACAGACAGAAAGAAAACAAAACTAGCAGAAATCTTTTGTGTCTTGACATGTACAATGTAACAACAGCATAACATACCAAAAATATACTGTTACAAATAACCTGATTTACCAGAGCAAGTATGCATAGTGGCCTTAAGAGGCAATATGCCCTTGCCCTGGCACCATCATACTTGCCAAATGATTTTATTTAGTGCCCTTCTTCCAATGAGCCACATCCCCTATCTCTAAGATGCAGAGTGGGTGCATTAATGTCATTGATATGTTTGCAGTAATAATAATAGGGGACACCTAACTATCTAAAATATAACCTAAAAATACAAAAACGAATCAATAAAAAATAGAGACTAGCATCTACTAAGACTAGAATGAAAAATTGCTATTGATAACTCACTAATGTATAAATATACAAGTATTGCAAGTATATGTAGGAGTGTATCCTTGTTGTAAGGACATCTGCATTGCTGTTGTTAAGATATTTTCATGACTGGTGCAAAGATGTTTGTATTCCTGTTGCAAAGATACTTTGTTGTAAGGATGTTTCATAGTGATTGTAAGGATACTTTACATTCCTGTCACAGTGTTTAACAGGTGATGAATAGTAGGGAGAAGAGGAAACAATAATATTGTTTAATTTAGAGACTAAAAAGCAAATATATATTTGCCTCCTTGTATGCACCTACACTACAAAACCACAGCTGATCAAAGCAAAGGCCTGTCTCCTTAAAAAATGTGCAATGGAAAATTACTGCATTTGATGACTGTTACACTGAAGACATGGGGGGGGGGGGGGGACATGGGGGCTCAACGCTTTGGCAATAGGTCTCAGTGAGGTTAACAAGTGCCACCAATGTTCTCCTCGCAAATGCCGAGAAATGCTTACTGTCAAACTATAGGCTCTGCCATTGAAGTCGCATGTCACACGTCCCTGCCATCGTAGCCCCTGGGAATGCTTCGGCAGCCGAGTGACAGTGGCGAGAGGCGAGTGTCCGGCGCCTCCGTGTAACCAGAACCCGTGTGCTAAGGGAAGGAAAACCCCTACAGAAAACCACTGGCCCTCCAGGTTGGGGGTTGGGCGTGGGGCCAACAACCCCACCCCGTAAAAACTATCAAGTTACAGAAACTGCAACTAAGAATTCTAATCCGCAGGGTTCTACGGAAATTCCAAGCCAAACTCCGGAGCTTGGTAGTATGACAGCTCCTAGTGGAAACCCATCACGGGAAGCTATGAGCTCGAGGAGGATTTTTTTTGGGCCCAAATCGATGATACGACTTGCAACATGGAACGTCCGCAAAATGTTTGGCCCTTAGGTGGACACCTGCAGGCAAAAGAAAAAGGGGAAGACCCAAAACCACCTGGAGAAAGACAGTGGAATCTGACCTTAGTGAGATGGGTTTATCATGGGGAGAGGCACAGGCTATTGCGAAAGACAAGACCCGGTGGAAAAGTGACATTGTTGCGGCCCCATGCCCCACCGGGGGCAATAAGGACTAGATAGACACTGAAGACATGAGAAGAAAAGAGTACATGGTTAAAGATGACTTTCAGTCCATACTGTGCACTCTTGAAAGTTTGTTTGAGTTTTTAACTTGGAAAATATTTATTATTTCCAAGTTGCAGTGGCAGAAAAATTTCACTCCATCACTCACTTCCTGTTAGACATTTGGAAACCCAGGGATGGGGAACTTCAATAATAAAAGGCAAGGAATGCAAAAGCAGTGAGGTCTGTATCAAAACAAGGCCACCTCTAGCCATTCAAAGGCCAGGTAACCGAGGAGACAACTCTAAAATGGTCCATTCCCACCAATAATCCTGCACTTGACACATGTCTTTGTTCTGTTTCATGCATGACATCACAAGATGTGAACATTTTGCAACTACTTACATCAAGTAAACCGGAAGTGTAAGTGTAACTGTCATTACGAATACAAAGCCACATGAAGCATTATGTTTTGTTTTTCTCATATCACTTGATAAAACATTGCAGCTGTAAAAATCAATGAAGCAGTTGGAAAAAGAATTTGAACGGCCTCAAAGATACATGGAAGGTTTATGGTTCGATTCACATTCTATAGAGTGCGATTTTTGCACAATTATAAACATTTGGGTTCTGAGACTGCATAAATCATCTTTAAACACCAAACCAACTGCAAGTGGCTTAACAACAGCCAAATCAGAGAAGACATCATTGGTTCTACTGTTTTGAAGGCTCTCTATCAAAGTTTGGACATCACATTCCTCAAAAGCAGTGTACAGGTACTTGGATGTGTTTTTGGCATTTATTTAGAATTGAACAGAATTAACTTACACAGAATAAAGGGAACATATTTGTGGGGCTTGTTGTGTTAGTTACATGAAGTGTTAGCTTACAAGAAATGTGTAGCTTACATATAGTAATTAACGGAAAGCAAACATGTGTAGGCCTTGACTCATGAGTAACTCAACATGGTGGCAGTCTGGAGTTCCTAACTGTACAGTAAGGCGTTTAAAATGAAAAGGAATCCAAAAAAAAAGGCAATATGGGAGACCAAGCACCAAACGACAGTAAAATTCCCCCCCCCCCCCCCCGTTCAGGCAGCTCAATTACCTGAAGTCGACGCGGGAAATCATGTACCAGCAATTGTTGCCCAACCAGCAATGGCAATTCAAGCGGTTTCA
>JAHPZR010003455.1:37500-41556 GCA_019787425.1 Platygyra sinensis | reverse complement strand
TTAATTCTGGCTATTTATCTGCCTGTTTGTTTTTGCTGGTAACTCTGGCCACTTTCGAATATGTGATATTTTGCTATTTTTGGCTCCATTATTTTTGAAAGTTCTTTTTTGTTTAATCCATTTTTATTTTTGCAAAAAAGTAGGTCGGGGGAGGGGGGGGGGGGGGATAAAGGCCCCTCACCCAGCCGCTCCCTCTGCGTGGTTCTTGTGGGGTGTAACAAATCCAAGTGAACGATCACAGAAGTAAAAGTAACCTTATGAATTTGTAACGAAGTGTGCAGAAAAGCAAATAATTGATTTGAACATCAAGGAGTAGTTGGAAAAAAAAAACTGAAGATAGCTTGTAACAAATTCGTCACAAAATTTCACACAAAGGCAAATTAATGTAAGTACAGTAATGACATAAACTTAAAACTTAAAATGAGATTCATTACCAAGGGGGATATCTAATTTAATGCAACCTGCCTCGTGACTAGTGTCCCGGTGTGTCCAAGAAAAAAACAGGCGGGAGGTGATACAGCTCAAATCACCGATTTCGCTCAAACTTGCCTTATACGTTGGGTTTGGTGAAAAAATTATTATGGAAAAAACGTAGGTTAAAATATTTTATTCTCTTCAAGTTAGAGGGAATCCTTTCAAAAAATGGCCCTTTGTCATTAATTTATGCATATTTAAATAGATGTCTTGGATAAAATATTTCTACAACAAGAAAGGCCATGCAAAATTGAAATCCACTGGATCATGTTCTACTATTATTAGTCTCAAATGACAGATATTCATTTGAACTGGACAATTTGATTCCTCTCCGCGGCTCCATCTTAACATGTATGATAAACGATACACCGAGTAAATTCATCGTGTCTTTAAATTTTGACAACAAATGAACAAAAACCAAGATCTTAAGTGACAGTTATATCTCGGTATAGACTATACCATCATCACACTGAAAATGCATACAAAATTAGGAGCTTAAGTAGTTAAAAAGGTATACTGTAGATAACAGGCAGAGGTCTCTGTGATGGTGATTGGCGCTTGATGTGAAAGGCCTCTTTATATAATAGCAGGTTCCGATTGTCGTCATAATCTAACACCGTGGTGTTATTCTAAACTACATTGATTGCGTAATCATTGTTGCTGGAAATAGTTGGTTTGGTGATGTTATTTAAAGTATCCGGTAAATTGAATAAATTATGGATAAAGGCAAAATGTTCGCACGTGCGGAGATGTTTCTAAATCGCACTATCTTTGTCAGTTACAGCGTGTTCACGTGTTCGGGTGAGAAGAGTAGGTTCTGTTAGTTTTGCCATTGTATGATGACTGGCAGCCGGGACAACTGAATTTGTAGACGACGTGTGTTTTGTTTAAAAGTGGCACTTTGTCTTTGTTCTTGGTGTAGAAGCACAATTTTGTGGTTTTCTAAGGGTTTTTTAAGTGTCTTCGAAGCTTTCGTTTAAAGGAACATAGAAGTTGTAATGTTTTCTCGCCAAAATAGGGAATACAAAACCAAATGGTGACTGAGGTGCATATTTTGTAGTGTTGTGAATAGCCTCTAATTAATGGCAATTATCTGTACTGGGCAACAGCAAATACTCATTATTCTGACTTGGATTGTGAAAGCAATCAGTTAAGTTCTCAAAAACATAACATTTTTAAGGACCCCAATATTTTTTCTGTGCTGGCATACTGTTTACATTTTAGGATTTTTGGCCACTTTATTAACATTCATTAAAACACAAAAGCCATTTTTCTGTCTTAACTTAATTCAAATTAACAGGAAGATCTAGCTACGTATTTTCCTATCAATATCCAGCATAAATTCTACGAAGAGAAGCACTTGAGACATTTCTTTCATATATTTTCAGATGTGCATTTTGTGACATTCTCTCGATATCGAAAAAGTGCGGCAGAAGAAGATTCCACGTTTAAGTTCCCTCAACTTGGGTTTTCAGGCGTAAAATAAAATTGAAACAAGAAATAGCTACTACATATGCAGTGATTATGTGTCACTTGGACGCGGTACGGTTTTGCGCTATCTTTCATTCTTGGATTGCGAAATGCCCATGCAGTTTAGTGCCATCTGTTCCGTTGCTTCGACCCGAGGTTTAAAGAGAATATTCATTGGCATCCCGCCTTCATTATTAGAGATATCAACAGGTGTCGAAAAGGCTACTCAAAAGGCCGTTTAAAATCCAGGGAGAGTGATCACTTTAACACTTAAATTCCATCACAAAATACTCCGCCATTTGTCCTCCGCCATCCCTCCATTGTTTATTAACTTAGACGTTGAAAGTCAGCGGTTACTTCCTTTTAAGCTAGTAATTGTAGCGCTTAATATCGACAAAGATGGCGCAATGTTTTGTGGTGGGTGTTGTAAGAAATCTGTCTCTTATAACAGTGATAGCTCCTATTGTATTGATAGCTCTTCCTGGATTTTAAATGGCCTTGTGAGTAGCTGTTTCGACAATTGTTGATATATCTGATGACGAAAACGGGGTGGCAAAGGACGTTCTCTTTAAACCTCGGGTCGAAGCAACGGAACGGATGACACAAAACTGGACATTTTGCAGTCCAAGAATCAGCGAGAGCACAAAAATTGCATCTAAGTGGCATGTATGTAGTAGTTATTTCATGTTTCCATTCTACTCTACTCCTGAAAAGTTGAGGGAACTTATACACGTTGAATCTTCCTCTGCCGCGTTTTATCGATAACCGTGGGAAGTAGCTCTCAAACTGTTCGACAGAAATGTGTCAAGTGCCTCTTTTCAGCGCATTTATACTGGGTATTGATAGGAAAATACTTAGGTAGATTGTTGTTGCTGATTTTGAGTTAGGTTAAGACAGAAAAATGGCTTCCGTGTTTTAGTAAACGTTCATTAAATGGCCGAAAATCGATGCCTTTTTTGAGAACTTTACTGATTGCTGTCACTATCCATGTTAGAATAATGAGTATTTGCTGTAGCCCAGTGCAGATATTTACATGCATAAAAAAAATATTAGCCATTAATTAAAGGCTATTCACTATACACTGGTTCAAATTAATATCTGTGCTTTGAGACTAATAACTGTAGAACATGATCCAGTGGATTTCATTTTCACATGGTTTTTTTTGTTATAGAAATACTAAATCAAAATCATCTAATTAAATATGCATAAATTAGTGACAAAGCGCCATTTTGGAGGGGGCCCCCTAACTTGAAGAGAATAAAACATTTTAACGTAAGTTTTTGCCATAATCATTTACTCACCAAACCAAATTCATTTTGTGTCAAGTTTGAGCGAAATCGGTGATTTGAGTTGTATCAACTCCTGCTGGTTCTGCCTGGTTTTCTGATGGACACACTCTTAAATAGGTGTTGCCTTAAGCATAGTTTACAGAGGGGACTGATCATGAAGGCCGGAAAATATCAAAGGAGCAAACAAAGATGCCAAGATTGATGTTGGAAGGTCCACGACCTTGCAAACTCTTTTGTATTGCCCTCATACACTATGCATGAGTTACATAACCAACACGTTTTGTATTGGTTAGTTTCTCAGTTCGGAGAAAAAAACTATTGTGTTTTGTGAAGGGTCAAGGCCAAAAAAACAGAACTTTCACGAGTTTCATAACCATTCCCCTCTATTAACTATGCCTAGATATATTGAGAAAGCATATTTCTTTTCATGCTTGTTTTTTAGTAGAGCCGCAGCGTGTGCACTTGGAGTCTAGCAAGTCTTGAGAGTTAATCAACTTTAACGCCACCTTCATCTCAAAACTGGAACTGATGTTGACTTATTGCGCTAGCGAGAAGCAATGTCCCCTTGCACTTGCAAGAAGCAGTGGGTTCCCGGGCTAGAAGGAAGAATTTTTTTTCCTGGCTCCGTTAACTAGGGAGCAGGAATGACTCCCTGTCTGGGCTAGCAGGCAGCAATGATTTCTTGGGCTAGCAAGCAGCAATATGCAATGACTCCCTGGGCTAGCTAGCAGCAATGACTTAGTGATTTAGGGAGCAGCAATGACTTCCTGGGTTAGCGAGCAAACAAAAAGTCATTGGCGAAGCGGGCAGCAATGACTCCGTA
>JAHPZR010003455.1:0-17500 GCA_019787425.1 Platygyra sinensis | reverse complement strand
CCTTCATCATCAGAGATATCAACAGGTGTCGAAAAGGCTACTCAAAAGGCCGTTTAAAATCCAGGGAGAGTGATCACTTTAACACTTAAATTCCATCACAAAATACTCCGCCATTTGTTCACCGCCATCCCGCCATTGTTTATTAACTTAGACGTCGAAAGTCAGCGGTTACTTCCTTTTAAGCTAGTAATTGTAGCGCTTAACGACAAAGATGGCGGAATGTTTTGTGGTGGGTGTTGTAAGAAATCTGTATCCTATAACAGCGATAGCTCCTATAGCAGTGATAGCTCTTCCTGTATTTTAAATGGCCTTTTGAGTAGCTGTTTCGACAAATATTGATATATCTGATGACGAATGCAGGATAGCAAAGGACGTTCTTTTTAAACCTCGGGTCGAAGCAACGGAACAGATGACACAAAACTGAACATTTTGCAGCCCAAGAATCAGCGAGAGCGCAAAAATTGCATCTAAGTGAAATGTATGTAGTAGTTATTTCATGTTTCCACTCTACTTTACGCCTGAAAATGTGAGGGAACGTATACGTGGAATTTTTTTCTGCCGCGTTTTATCGATAACCGTGAGAAGTAGCTAGCTCTGAAACTATTTGACAGAAATGTGCCAAGTGCTTCTTTTGGGAGAATTTATACTGGATATTGATAGGAAAATACTTAGGTAGCTATTTGTTGTTGATTTCGAGTTAGGTTAAGACAGAAAAATAGCTTCCGTGTTTTAGTTGATGTTCATTAAATGGCCAAAAATCCTATGTAAACAGTGTGCCAGTAAAGAAAAAAATGTTGCGGCCTTCAAAAATGTTATGGCTTTTTTTGAGAACTTTACTGATCGCTCTTACTATCCATGTTAGAATAATTAGTATTTGCTGTTGCCCAGTGAAGATAATTGCCATTAATTAAAGGCTACTCACAGCACTACAAAATAACCTTACTTAAGATGGAGCCGTGGAGAGAATCAAATTGCCCAGTTAAAATGAATAACTATGCTTTGAGACTAATAATAGTAGAACATGATCCAGCGGATTTCAGTTTCACATGGCCTTTCTTGTTGTAGAATTACTAAATCAAGGACAGCTAATTAAATATGCACAAATTAGAAAGGGCCAGTTTTGGAGGGGGGTCTTTCTAACTTAAGGAGAATAAAATATTTTAACCTGAGATTTTGCCATAATCATTTACATACCAAATTAAACCCAACATTTTGCGCCAAGTTTGGGAGAAATCGGTAATTTGAGTTGTATCACCTCCTGCCTGGTTCTGCCTGGTTTTCTGATGGACACACTCTTAAATAGGTGTTGCCTTAAGCATAGTTTATAGAGGGGACTGGTCATGAAGCCCGGAAAACATCAAAGGAACAAACAAAGATGTCAAGATTGATGTTGGAAGGTCCACGACCTTGCAATATCTTATGTTTTTCACTCATACACTATGCACGAATTACATAACCAACACGTTTTTATTGGTTAGTTCCTCAGCTCGGAGTAAACAACTATTGTGTTTTGTGCAGGGTCAAGGCCAAAAAACAGAACAATAACATACAAGAAAGAACTTTGACGAGTTTCATAACTACTCCCATCTATTAACTATGCCTAGATATACATAAAAAGCATTTTTTTTTTAAATTTCCGATTTCTCTTTTTTGCTTTACCGTAAGCCAAAAACTAATTTTCGTCCAACTGAGGTTACCAACCGCGATCAGAAAGGTAAAATCTACCGATTTTGTGAAGCGTGTTTTGTTTGCTTCTGAAAGCGGCTCATGGGGTTAGTTCTTACTTGTATGCCCTGTAGATCCAGTTTTGAGGTAAAAAGTCCGTTAAAATTGATCTTCTCAAGATATAGTTAAAAGTAAATAATGGTGTTCTGCTCAAATTAATCGTAGGCGTCTTCCCGATAAATTTCTTCAATAAATTCTTCCGCATAAGTAACACTAAAAGGAGACGAAAGTCTTAAGTTTCCATTTGCCATTTAGTGGCAACTAAATCCTGTACTACTGCCAAAACTACTGTAAGCTTAAGGGCGATGTGCATGAAATTGAAAATCAACAGCAACAACAAAAACTTGACAGTGCAGGAGTGCATTTATCAATTGAACCTGGATGACAACACGGTTTAACAACTTGATGCTTGCCTTTTAGTAGCCGCAGCACAGGAGGCCCTCACATCCGTTTAGATATATAAAATATCAAATTACCTTTATCGCGCGTGTTTTCTGTTTAGTAGCCGTCATTATGAATTTTTAATACGCGCGCGCGGTAAATTGCGCGATCTGCTGGTGCGAGGTCTGGAGCCGAGATTACGGACATCGCTCGGAGCGTGCTCGGAGATCTAATAAAGTGACAAGAGATGAAACTTAAATCACACCGTTTCGAATTTCGCATTACATCGCGGGGAACTTTACATCGTAATTTGCCGGAAATTGCTCTGTGAGAAGCTAAATATATCTAATCTCATTTAGCCCAAATACTCAGAAGGTCTGCGGTATTTTGGCGTTGTTTTAAACTACCTGCTTTCGCGCTATGTCTTATACCCCATTCACACCAGTTAAACAAGTTTACCTAAACACTGTTAAATAAAACAGCGTTTAGTTAACCATGCTTTGCTGTAGAAGTCGTTCACACCGAGGAAACATGCTTAACTCCATGCATTCTTAGCGCGCTTCAATTCGCCTCGCTTGCGTGTACCAAATACTTTTCCTTACCGGGGACCCGTGAAGAAAATCCCACGTAAGCTATCACGCAAACATCAACAACAAAATTGTGTGGTAACATGGCTGACAAAATAATGCTGTTATTTACGCAACCTAGTAGAGCACAACAAAACCGAGCTGTTATTGCGAGAATTCGGTACATGAGGAGGAAAAGACGCGCTTGTTTTATGTTTTTCGTGAATCTGATCGCTTACCTACGACAGTTGCCGGTCAGGGAACTTTGGGTCAAACCAAGGGCAAAGACATTTTGGTCTATGGCGGAAGACCAATGGACCAACAACGACTGGGTCGGAAACTTAAGAATGTCCCAGGTCACGTTCGAGAAACTTTGTGAAGAACTGGCTCCTTTTGTTGAGAGACAGGATACAAACTATCGTAAAGCGATATCTCTTCGCGAGCGAGTTGCGATAACATTGTACAGACTTGCAGACACGGCCAGTTACAGGACGGTGTCAAACCTCTTTGGCGTGGGCAAATCAACAGTTTGTCAAATCGTGCTGGAGGTATGTAGCTCCATTGTTGAAGTTTTATTCAAGAGACTTGTTCGCTTGCCCGTTACTCGACAAGACATTGAAACGGAAATTGCGGCTTTCTTCAAGCGTGCGGGATTTCCCCAAGTAGTAGGTGCTGTCGATGGATGTCACGTCGCAATTTTGGCACCAAATGAAAACCCCGCAGATTATGTAAATCGCAAAGGATTTTTCTCAATAATTCTTCAGGGTTTGGTGGACAGTGATTATCTTTTCAGAGACGTGTATGTTGGCTGGCCTGGAAAGGTTCATGATTCTCGCGTTTTTAAGAATTCCCCTCTCTATGACGCCTGCTGTGCACGAACGTTTCTTCCCATGGGATTAAGCAAAGTTATCACCAACGTTGTGGTACCACCCGTCATTCTTGGTGATTCAGCCTATGGACTCACCAACTGGTTAATGAGGCCTTTTACTGACCGGGGAAACCTTACCAATGAGGAGGTGGCCTTTAACACAGCACACAGCAAAACAAGGGTGGTGGTTGAAAACGCGTTTGGACGACTGAAGGGACGATTTAGATCCCTAGGAAAAAGGCTTGATCAGTCTGTTGAAAATGCAACCACAACAGTCACAGCTTGTTGTGTGCTTCATAACTACTGTGAGGTTATGAAAGAAGAATTTGATGAAGAATGGCTTGAGGGGGTGCAATTACACCTCAACATCCAACCATGTGACAGAGAAGAAAAACAAGACAGGGAGGCCGCTGACATAAGGAATGCCCTCATGAGTTTTATTTCATAGACCAGTTTTGTCTCATAAACTACTTATGCCAAGGGTGTATTTGACACTTATTGCCAGCTGTTTAAGTGATGGGGACGGTGGAGTTTTTTGGCTTTGTTTGTAATGATTTTTTGAGTATTTTTGGACTAGAGAATTTTGTTTTTCCAGAGTCTGGTCAAAGTCTGTGTATTCTGACAGACTATTATCCTATTCTGTACCTATCCTATTTAGGTACCTCAGATAGTATGATACAACAAACTCAAGCATCATTTGCTATTCTTTTTCTTTTCTCAATATTTGATTCATTCTGGGTATTTAAACACTTTGGAGATACTGTTCAATTAGACTTGTTTTCAGTATTTAATATTTGGTTTGGGACAGTTTTACCATGCTTTATGTCCAAGGGTTTCCTGGGGGGGGTTAATTTATGCCTCATGCCTGTACTAAAAAAAACAAAATAAAAAACAGAGAGAGGGGCAGTCCTGTGCATGTCAAAAAAGCCAGGAAATCTACAGTGTTTCCTGCTGTAAGAGCAATTTGCTTCTTTTTTGTTTGCACTACTCCTACTACATGTAAGGATTCCACAAAATACAACTAATTTAGTGGTTTAAGGAAACTGAACTGTGCAAATTTAAGCATAACTGTTCTTCACTAAAAAAAGTAGATTGTATCCCTGCAAACTACATGTCATTGGTGATCATGAGTGAGCAGAACAGAGCAAAATAATTGGCCTTTTGCGAAGATATATCTTGTATGTAAATTGTTAGATATTACAGAGTTGTTTTAACTGGGAATGTTTAAATAACAGACTGTCATTTCCAGTGTCATGCTTACTAAATTACTGGGGTCTGTATTTAATACCTAATTTTCCCCCATAGATTTGCAAGTTGCTAGAAGAGCTGAGGATGACATTGCTTGATTAAAGATTGCTCAGACATGTTTAACATGTGCATGATTTATTTGGTGAAATGTTGCTGAATGTTGATGCTAAAAAACAAATTACCAGATTGGATACTTGTAGGCTACAAATGAAATTTCATATAATAGAAGGTACAGTCCGAGGAAATTTCATTGTCCCTAGGCCCTCCATGGGGGGTACTCTTAAAACTTAGGCACTCTGGGGCTGCAATTCCAAGCATCTGAGACTCTAGGAAAAAAAAGAGAGCCCTGCAATCTATTTTAAGGGAAAATGTGCTAAACCATATATCACAATTATATTGGATATCATAATGCACACACCTGACTTTGTCTGGTACTCAATGGTGAATTAAGCAACATGAGAAAAAGAGGGATTTTGGTAAATGAGCCAAATTAACATTTTACCATACCAGTACCTCCCTTCCAGAGTGGAAAAGTGATTTCTATAACCGGATCCACTTTCAGAGAGGCAAAACGTACACCCTGTTCAGCAGCAGATTCCTGTATGGTTCCAGATTTGGGAGTACCCCCTTACCGATGCTCTTCATTTAATTGTTGACAACTGAATGGTTACAAAAGCAGTGGGTTTTATTACAGTATTTTCTATGGTAAGGTTCATGTATTTCACTCTTCCCTTTATTGCTTGGTATAATAAAACAAAATATATAGGACACGACATCCTGTGAGAAATATTTGAAATAATCGCCTCCCTCGAATAATCGCCTTCCCTCGATTAATCGCCCCCTTTTGGTGCGAAAATAGAAATAATCGCCCCCGGCTATTATTCGAGGAAATACGGTAATACTTAAACCATTAGCAACAGCTAAAGTTAAGTTTTACTCTAAAAAAGTTGTGAGAAAAAAATTTTGCTGGCAAGAAATTTCACTGACAATTGCGTCAACATTAACCATCTCTATGAACCATCCATCCATTCCTTTTTCATAAAAAATTAGCCAATCAGGGCACGCACTGGCATGTAGCTATGTTATTAATTTAAATTTTACATTTGGATGAATTGATAAGCTGCACTGTATTGGTTAGCTAAAAGTGTTTTGCATGTTTGCTTAACAAAAGACAACCACTTTCATGGCAACAGATGTCATTAAGATTTGTATTAAAAAGCTGTATTAACATTCAAGCGAAGAGCATCGGTAAGGGGGTACTCCCAAATCTGGAACCATACAGGAATCTGCTGCTGAACAGGGTGTACGTTTTGCCTCTCTGAAAGTGGATCCGGTTATAGAAATCACTTTTCCACTCTGGAAGGGAGGTACTGGTATGGTAAAATGTTAATTTGGCTCATTTACCAAAATCCCTCTTTTTCTCATGTTGCTTAATTCACCATTGAGTACCAGACAAAGTCAGGTGTGTGCATTATGATATCCAATATAATTGTGATATATGGTTTAGCACATTTTCCCTTAAAATAGATTGCAGGGCTCTCTTTTTTTTCCTAGAGTCTCAGATGCTTGGAATTGCAGCCCCAGAGTGCCTAAGTTTTAAGAGTACCCCCCATGGAGGGCCTAGGGACAATGAAATTTCCTCGGACTGTACCTTCTATTATATGAAATTTCATTTGTAGCCTACAAGTATCCAATCTGGTAATTTGTTTTTTAGCATCAACATTCAGCAACATTTCACCAAATAAATCATGCACATGTTAAACATGTCTGAGCAATCTTTAATCAAGCAATGTCATCCTCAGCTCTTCTAGCAACTTGCAAATCTATGGGGGAAAATTAGGTATTAAATACAGACCCCAGTAATTTAGTAAGCATGACACTGGAAATGACAGTCTGTTATTTAAACATTCCCAGTTAAAACAACTCTGTAATATCTAACAATTTACATACAAGATATATCTTGCAAAAGGCCAATTATTTTGCTCTGTTCTGCTCACTCATGATCACCAATGACATGTAGTTTGCAGGGATACAATCTACTTTTTTTAGTGAAGAACAGTTATGCTTAAATTTGCACAGTTCAGTTTCCTTAAACCACTAAATTAGTTGTATTTTGTGGAATCCTTACATGTAGTAGGAGTAGTGCAAACAAAAAAGAAGCAAATTGCTCTTACAGCAGGAAACACTGTAGATTTCCTGGCTTTTTTGACATGCACAGGACTGCCCCTCTCTCTGTTTTTTATTTTGTTTTTTTTTAGTACAGGCATGAGGCATAAATTAACCCCCCCCAGGAAACCCTTGGACATAAAGCATGGTAAAACTGTCCCAAACCAAATATTAAATACTGAAAACAAGTCTAATTGAACAGTATCTCCAAAGTGTTTAAATACCCAGAATGAATCAAATATTGAGAAAAGAAAAAGAATAGCAAATGATGCTTGAGTTTGTTGTATCATACTATCTGAGGTACCTAAATAGGATAGGTACAGAATAGGATAATAGTCTGTCAGAATACACAGACTTTGACCAGACTCTGGAAAAACAAAATTCTCTAGTCCAAAAATACTCAAAAAATCATTACAAACAAAGCCAAAAAACTCCACCCGTCCCCATCACTTAAACAGCTGGCAATAAGTGTCAAATACACCCTTGGCATAAGTAGTTTATGAGACAAAACTGGTCTATGAAATAAAACTCATGAGGGCATTCCTTATGTCAGCGGCCTCCCTGTCTTGTTTTTCTTCTCTGTCACATGGTTGGATGTTGAGGTGTAATTGCACCCCCTCAAGCCATTCTTCATCAAATTCTTCTTTCATAACCTCACAGTAGTTATGAAGCACACAACAAGCTGTGACTGTTGTGGTTGCATTTTCAACAGACTGATCAAGCCTTTTTCCTAGGGATCTAAATCGTCCCTTCAGTCGTCCAAACGCGTTTTCAACCACCACCCTTGTTTTGCTGTGTGCTGTGTTAAAGGCCACCTCCTCATTGGTAAGGTTTCCCCGGTCAGTAAAAGGCCTCATTAACCAGTTGGTGAGTCCATAGGCTGAATCACCAAGAATGACGGGTGGTACCACAACGTTGGTGATAACTTTGCTTAATCCCATGGGAAGAAACGTTCGTGCACAGCAGGCGTCATAGAGAGGGGAATTCTTAAAAACGCGAGAATCATGAACCTTTCCAGGCCAGCCAACATACACGTCTCTGAAAAGATAATCACTGTCCACCAAACCCTGAAGAATTATTGAGAAAAATCCTTTGCGATTTACATAATCTGCGGGGTTTTCATTTGGTGCCAAAATTGCGACGTGACATCCATCGACAGCACCTACTACTTGGGGAAATCCCGCACGCTTGAAGAAAGCCGCAATTTCCGTTTCAATGTCTTGTCGAGTAACGGGCAAGCGAACAAGTCTCTTGAATAAAACTTCAACAATGGAGCTACATACCTCCAGCACGATTTGACAAACTGTTGATTTGCCCACGCCAAAGAGGTTTGACACCGTCCTGTAACTGGCCGTGTCTGCAAGTCTGTACAATGTTATCGCAACTCGCTCGCGAAGAGATATCGCTTTACGATAGTTTGTATCCTGTCTCTCAACAAAAGGAGCCAGTTCTTCACAAAGTTTCTCGAACGTGACCTGGGACATTCTTAAGTTTCCGACCCAGTCGTTGTTGGTCCATTGGTCTTCCGCCATAGACCAAAATGTCTTTGCCCTTGGTTTGACCCAAAGTTCCCTGACCGGCAACTGTTGTAGGTAAGCGATCAGATTCACGAAAAACATAAAACAAGCGCGTCTTTTCCTCCTCATGTACCGAATTCTCGCAATAACAGCTCGGTTTTGTTGTGCTCTACTAGGTTGCGTAAATAACAGCATTATTTTGTCAGCCATGTTACCACACAATTTTGTTGTTGATGTTTGCGTGATAGCTTACGTGGGATTTTCTTCACGGGTCCCCGGTAAGGAAAAGTATTTGGTACACGCAAGCGAGGCGAATTGAAGCGCGCTAAGAATGCATGGAGTTAAGCATGTTTCCTCGGTGTGAACGACTTCTACAGCAAAGCATGGTTAACTAAACGCTGTTTTATTTAACAGTGTTTAGGTAAACTTGTTTAACTGGTGTGAATGGGGTATAAGACATAGCGCGAAAGCAGGTAGTTTAAAACAACGCCAAAATACCGCAGACCTTCTGAGTATTTGGGCTAAATGAGATTAGATATATTTAGCTTCTCACAGAGCAATTTCCGGCAAATTACGATGTAAAGTTCCCCGCGATGTAATGCGAAATTCGAAACGGTGTGATTTAAGTTTCATCTCTTGTCACTTTATTAGATCTCCGAGCACGCTCCGAGCGATGTCCGTAATCTCGGCTCCAGACCTCGCACCAGCAGATCGCGCAATTTACCGCGCGCGCGTATTAAAAATTCATAATGACGGCTACTAAACAGAAAACACGCGCGATAAAGGTAATTTGATATTTTATATATCTAAACGGATGTGAGGGCCTCCTGTGCTGCGGCTACTAAAAGGCAAGCATCAAGTTGTTAAACCGTGTTGTCATCCAGGTTCAATTGATAAATGCACTCCTGCACTGTCAAGTTTTTGTTGTTGCTGTTGATTTTCAATTTCATGCACATCGCCCTTAAGCTTACAGTAGTTTTGGCAGTAGTACAGGATTTAGTTGCCACTAAATGGCAAATGGAAACTTAAGACTTTCGTCTCCTTTTAGTGTTACTTATGCGGAAGAATTTATTGAAGAAATTTATCGGGAAGACGCCTACGATTAATTTGAGCAGAACACCATTATTTACTTTTAACTATATCTTGAGAAGATCAATTTTAACGGACTTTTTACCTCAAAACTGGATCTACAGGGCATACAAGTAAGAACTAACCCCATGAGCCGCTTTCAGAAGCAAACAAAACACGCTTCACAAAATCGGTAGATTTTACCTTTCTGATCGCGGTTGGTAACCTCAGTTGGACGAAAATTAGTTTTTGGCTTACGGTAAAGCAAAAAAGAGAAATCGGAAATTTAAAAAAAAAATGCTTTTTATGTATATCTAGGCATAGTTAATAGATGGGAGTAGTTATGAAACTCGTCAAAGTTCTTTCTTGTATGTTATTGTTCTGTTTTTTGGCCTTGACCCTGCACAAAACACAATAGTTGTTTACTCCGAGCTGAGGAACTAACCAATAAAAACGTGTTGGTTATGTAATTCGTGCATAGTGTATGAGTGAAAAACATAAGATATTGCAAGGTCGTGGACCTTCCAACATCAATCTTGACATCTTTGTTTGTTCCTTTGATGTTTTCCGGGCTTCATGACCAGTCCCCTCTATAAACTATGCTTAAGGCAACACCTATTTAAGAGTGTGTCCATCAGAAAACCAGGCAGAACCAGGCAGGAGGTGATACAACTCAAATTACCGATTTCTCCCAAACTTGGCGCAAAATGTTGGGTTTAATTTGGTATGTAAATGATTATGGCAAAATCTCAGGTTAAAATATTTTATTCTCCTTAAGTTAGAAAGACCCCCCTCCAAAACTGGCCCTTTCTAATTTGTGCATATTTAATTAGCTGTCCTTGATTTAGTAATTCTACAACAAGAAAGGCCATGTGAAACTGAAATCCGCTGGATCATGTTCTACTATTATTAGTCTCAAAGCATAGTTATTCATTTTAACTGGGCAATTTGATTCTCTCCACGGCTCCATCTTAAGTAAGGTTATTTTGTAGTGCTGTGAGTAGCCTTTAATTAATGGCAATTATCTTCACTGGGCAACAGCAAATACTAATTATTCTAACATGGATAGTAAGAGCGATCAGTAAAGTTCTCAAAAAAAGCCATAACATTTTTGAAGGCCGCAACATTTTTTTCTTTACTGGCACACTGTTTACATAGGATTTTTGGCCATTTAATGAACATCAACTAAAACACGGAAGCTATTTTTCTGTCTTAACCTAACTCGAAATCAACAACAAATAGCTACCTAAGTATTTTCCTATCAATATCCAGTATAAATTCTCCCAAAAGAAGCACTTGGCACATTTCTGTCAAATAGTTTCAGAGCTAGCTACTTCTCACGGTTATCGATAAAACGCGGCAGAAAAAAATTCCACGTATACGTTCCCTCACATTTTCAGGCGTAAAGTAGAGTGGAAACATGAAATAACTACTACATACATTTCACTTAGATGCAATTTTTGCGCTCTCGCTGATTCTTGGGCTGCAAAATGTTCAGTTTTGTGTCATCTGTTCCGTTGCTTCGACCCGAGGTTTAAAAAGAACGTCCTTTGCTATCCTGCATTCGTCATCAGATATATCAATATTTGTCGAAACAGCTACTCAAAAGGCCATTTAAAATACAGGAAGAGCTATCACTGCTATAGGAGCTATCGCTGTTATAGGATACAGATTTCTTACAACACCCACCACAAAACATTCCGCCATCTTTGTCGTTAAGCGCTACAATTACTAGCTTAAAAGGAAGTAACCGCTGACTTTCGACGTCTAAGTTAATAAACAATGGCGGGATGGCGGTGAACAAATGGCGGAGTATTTTGTGATGGAATTTAAATGTTAAATGATCACTCTCCCTGGATTTTAAACGGCCTTTTGAGTAGCCTTTTCGACACCTGTTGATATCTCTGATGATGAAGGCGGGATGCCAGTGGATATTCTCTTTAAAACTCGGATAGAAGCAACGGAACAGATGGCACAAAACTGCATGGGCATTTCGCAATCCAAGAATCAAAGATAGCGCAAAACCGTACCGCGTCCAAGTGACACGTATCATCACTGTATATCTAGTAGTTATTTCTTGTTTCAATTTTATTTTACGCCTGAAAACTCAAGTTGAGGGAACTTAAGCGTTGAATCTTCCGCCGCACTTTTACGATATCGAGAGAATGTCACAAAATGTACATCTGAAAATATATATGAAAGAAATGTCTCAAGTGCTTCTTTTCGTCGAATTTATGCTGGTTATTGATAGGAAAATACTTAGCTAGATATTCCTTATTAATTTGAGTTAAGTTAAGACAGAAAAGTGGCTTTTGTGTTTTAGTGCATGTTCATAAAGTTCAAAAATCCTGAAGTGTTATGTAAACAGTATGCCAGGAGAGAAAAAAATACTGAGGTTCCCAAAAAAGTTATGTTTTTGAGAATTTTACTGATTGCTTTCACAATCCAAGTAAGAACAACGAGTATTTGCTGTTGCCCAGTGCAGATAATTGCCATTAGTATATACACACTCAGTGATCTTGGTGTTTTAAGCAATCTGATTGGTTCGCTATCTCTGGCTAATGAGCATTATTCACCCCCTACCGAGTGAATAATGCGTAAGCCAAACAAAAATAGAGCATACTTTTGAATAAAGCATACTTTTGATTCACACTGATTTGAACGGTGTTTAAGGACCATTATTCTAGACTGTCACGAGGTTTTTTCGAAGATTAACTATAGATTTTCCATCTTCAAAGATTCTGTAAATAGTTTCGCGAATTCGCGCATGCTTTGTACAGCTTGCACGTTTTCCGAGCATGAATTGAGAGGCCAATTAAATCAATTTTTAATGGTTTCTTTATGAAATGTTGTTGAGATCACTTCCTGTTTATATACTAAAACAATTATTCTTCTCAATCTCGGTGAATAGTGGCAGAATATTTAAATATTCTGCCACTATTCACCTCGATTTCAAAGAATAATTGTTAATTAATTAAAGGCTATTCACAACACTACAAAATATGCCCCTCTCTTAAGCTGAGCCCGTCACCATTTGGTTTCTATTCCCTATTTTGGCGAGAAAACATGACAATCTCTATGTTCCTTTAAACGAAAGCTTCGAAGACACTTAAAAAAACCACAAAATTGTGCTTCTACACCAAGAACAAAGACAAAGTGCCACTTTTAAACAAATCATACGACATCTAGAAATTCAGTTGTCCCGGCTGCCAGTCATCTTATAAAATTCATTAATAATTCATGAAGAAGTAAGCCAATCCAAAAATGCAATTTCAGTCACATGAATATTACTGTAAACCCAATGCAAATAGGCCCTTTGCAGTCTACGATCACATGGTACAAAAACCACCATGCTGGAGAGCAAACCGCCCACTGGGACCTCCAAAACAAAGCAACTTATCTAAATATTCTTTTGTTTGGGATATCCCACTGGGCGGTTTGCTCTCCAGCATGGTGATTTTTGTACCATGTGATCGTAAACTGCAAAGGGCCTATTGCTCTCAAATAAGTATTCTGTATGAAATTTATACAGAATACTAATAGATCTATTAGTATTCTGTATATTTCATACAGAATACTAATAGATCTATTAGTATTCTGTATATTTCATACAGAATACTAATAGATCTATTAGTATTCTGTATGAATTTCATACAGAATACTAATAGATTAATTAACATTCTGTATCAAAACAAAACAGGGACGCAAAAACGACAGACAAACAACTGTTTTTTTTTTTAATTTTAGACCAGTGCTCAGTTTCTACTTAGATCGAGAGTTCAAAATAAAGTTTATACTACAGTTGTTAAAGGTAGCATTAGAAGCAACATTTGTAACAATACTGTCTACAATAAATTGGTTATCTGCATGAAATATCTACATGAGTGCTGTTTTAAAAAGACAATTCATGCATTTACCTTCGGTCACCCTTCGCTAACATGTTCACTCCATCCTCACCGTTCACGTTACAGACATGCCTGTTAATCCCACAGACGATTTGATACAGTGATCTTGGAGGGTACCGACCACCTGAACGATTTCCAATTTCTCCAACGAACTTCGTCATCCAGAAGTATAAGGACAGAGGAGAAATTTGCGCGATGTCAACAGTTAAATCCTGCACTTCGTCCACCTTCCCATACTCAAAGCCCAGCGACTCATTTGCCGCTACTTTATTTGAGCGAGCACCTTCCCACTCCTCGAATATCTTTAAGCTCCATTTTGTACTATTTCTTGTATTTGGGGAGTAGTCTCTCGCAACCAAGCTGCTTCTTCGTCTGCATTTTTCGGCCTTCGAAAACGTGATCCGTCCATCTTGGCAATCACTTGCGAATGAGTTTAGAATTCCGTGATCAGTTCATCCCGAGGAAATTCCCTTCGGCGGGCAAATGTAAGCGTGCTTTTCATTTCATAAGCACAATACAATATTCGCACCTCTATTGTACCGGATACTAAAATGTGAGAATTCCCTTCTGGGGGCAAATAAAAGCGTGCTTTTAATTTCATAAGTACAATACAATATTCTCGCCCGTATTGTATCGGATATCAAATGTCTCGTCTGCGGCTCGACATTGTATATCCGATACAATACGGTCGCTCATATTGTATTTGGCACATACAATGGCAAAACTGACAGAACCTACTCTTCTCATCCGAACACGTGAACACGCTGTAACTGACAAAGATAGTGCGATTAAGAAACATCTCCGCACGTGCGAACATTTAGCCTTTATCTATAATTTATTCAATTTACCACACGAACTAATCAAGTGGATTTCAATTTCACATGGCCTTTCTTGTTGTAGAAATACTTAATCCAAGACATCTAATTAAATATGCATAAATTGCTGACAAAGGGCCATTTTTGAAAAGATTCCCTCTAACTTGAAGAGAATAAAATATTTTAACCTACGTTTTTTCCATAATCATTTTTTCACCAAACCCAACGTATAAGGCAAGTTTGAGCGAAATCGGTGATTTTGAGTTATATCACCTCCCGCCTGTTTTTTTCCCTTGCACACACCGGGACCTAGTCACGAGGCAGGTTGCATTAAATTAGATATCTCCCTTGGTAATATATCGCATTTCAAGTTTGAAGTTTATGTCATTACTGTACTTACATTAACTTGCTTTGTGTGAAATTTTGTGACGAATTTGTTACAAGCTATCTTCAGTTTTTTTCAACTACTCCTTTGATGTTCAAATCAATATTTTGTTTTTTCACCCACTTCGTTACAAATACATAAGGTGACTTTTACTTCTGTGGATCGTTGCACCTGGATTTGTTACATCCCACGAGAAACCACGCAGAGGGAGCGGCTGAGAGAGGGAGCTTTATCCCCCCCTCCCCCCTCCCTCGACCTACTTTTTTTGCCAAAACATAAAAAAATGGATTAAATAAAAGATACGCGTATTGAACTTATCAAAAACTAATGGAGCCAAAAAACATGCCAAAAAATCACTCAATTCGAAAAAATGACCCGCATTTACCAGCAAAAAACAAATCAGGCAGATAAATAGACAGAATTAATTAAGGAGCTACGCAACCCAGAGCAGGAAATGATAAGTAATAATAATAGGACTGAGTGAAACGGTTCCAATCGGTCTGTAATTCATACGAGTGGATCAACAAAATCGATTTGTTCATCACGAGGTATGATTAACTGACTGAATGGGACGACCACGAAGTCAATATTACCAATTGCATATTACAAGTCCGTAGAATAAGAAGAATAGCCCAAGTTATAAAACCTGTCGCTTTGAAACAGCGACCAACATTCCCCAAAATGGATTTGCTGGTTGCCAAGTGACGAAGAGAAAAACAAAGTCAAAAACAAGATTGGCTATCCCCGAAGTGCTTTCCCAGGCCGTCATATCCACGGTCAAATAAAAACGCGGCTTTTTAGCACATATCACGCACTCAGGTCTTCTTTACTCTGAGAAAATAGCTTTTCAGTACTAATACAACTTGGTGTACACCTTTCTAGTCTCACTTAAAATCGCAGTGTCTGTGGCAAATCAATTTCGTGAGCAGAAGACCTTACAGCAGATACATTCGCGCCAGTTTATGTTTCCGTTTTTCTGTCACTTTATGAACTCTAACTCCATCCACCGTTTTTAATTTAAGTTACAATCACACACAGCACTAGATTGTGATGTTGACCCTCAATTTATGCAAAGACTGGAAATGGAGGCTACGTGTTTGGGACCTCGCGTTGGACGTAAAGGACTGCCTACTGGACTTGAGTTGTTTGTTTTAAGAAGGATTTTCGTCAAACCCCCCCCCCCTCCCTTCTACAGTACCTTGATTTGCTTTTTTTTGTCAAACAGAACAGGACCTCTTTTGCGTGTTGGCGCTACATTATTAGAGCTGTCTTTATTGGGGACTGAAGCATCTCTTGTGACTTTTCTCAAAAGCTCCTAAAATTGTTGATGATACTTAATAGCTTGGATATTTTTTGCTCCGTTTGAGCATGTCCAGGAACAGTTTTTTTTGCGTATTATTTTTTTGTGGCGTATATCAGGGGAACCAGAGACGGAAAGCGAGGCGAGCGCGAAGGGCACGTGGCGAGGGGTAGGATCCTTTCCTCCGCTAAAAAAAGCAGCGCTTTCAGTACCATGTCATCACATCATCCATTGTTCAAGCCGCTGCCGGACGTTCAAATGTATGTATAGTCGCGGCTATCTTCTCTTTAGTTAATCTGGTTACTTTGAAAACACGTGATCCTCGGACTGGCTTTTTCAATATGTAACCCACAATCACATATGTTTTGACTAGTGATTTTGAATACAACAGATCGATTTGTTGCTTCCTCTTACGACGGCCCCCCTAAAATTGTTCGGTGAAGTTAACTGGAAATCCGGTCCAATAGGACTGATCTGCTCCCTCTGGAGCCTCGTCGTGTGTTCCGAAAGTTGCCTCCTTGGCCCTTCCTCACCTACATGAAATTGCCGGCGACCCGCCCTACCTTACTCTATCAGATTTCTTGTTTTTACTTAGCGCGCCTTTCACTCTCGATTTTCCCATGTTTTCTCAGTTTTGTCCTCCGAACAGTTTCGAAGGCAATAAACTTAGTCATGAAAATTTTGCTCATGCAACTGGCATTTGTGTCGCAGCCAAAATAATACAGTGTTGCAGCGCAATGAAAGATGACCACCAGTCGTAAATCCCCTGGGTTGTAAATCACCAAAGATAAACAAAAGAAAAAGGCCCGTGATTTTGTAAAACCCAGGTTACATCAGTAGTCCACTAAGTGGCCCTGAGTACATGTGCGAATTTCAGCCCGGTGCTGAAATTTGAAACGGGGCAAACCGGGCTGAAAGTTTGTTTGCGCTTATATGACGAACTTCAGGCCGGGCTGAACTGTTAGCCCTCGGTCGCCAAATATGAATATTGCGCGATCGGAAGAGTCCTCATAGGAGAATCAAACTGGTGCGCTGAGAAACACAGGCAATCGTGAAATTGATTCTCTCGCATTTTGGCCTTTGGTGGCGCTCAATTTTCAGCTTTTGGGATGGTAAAGCAGCTTACAAGATGATTGGCAACTGAAGCGAAACCTGTCTTTGGCTGCGCAATATCTCTCTGCCTGAGAAAGGGACGTACTTGCAAAGAAAGAGTAAGATAATCTTCAAGCTCGCCGATTGTTTTCCCACCGGCTTTCTGGACAGCCTCATGTGACTGTTTAAACCCTTCTCCGCATTGAAGGTCCAATGTCTCTCACACTCAGTCTGAGCTTTTGATCACCTGAGAGAGCACAAGTGAATACGATTCTCTATGTTATCGCCTCTAATTCAACTGCAACAACTTGCTCTCTGCTTCATAGCCGGATACAAGACATTATTTCCTGCCTTTGCAGCCCGGGCGTGAAATTCCGTTTCGACTACATGAGATTTTTTTCAACCCGGGACGGCCAATTCAGCCCGGGCGGAAAATCCTAGCCCGCTTTGACCAAACAACGGGC